>JAJIYU010010021.1:0-16462 GCA_030144865.1 Tinospora cordifolia | reverse complement strand
TATATATATATAATATAAGTACTTCAATTTTGACTGAATAATGCATATATAACAAAAGAATAATTTATGTATAATGTGCGTCAAGAGCTGTATAATGTGAAAATAATTTTATAATAATACGGGAACAAACGAATAATGTGCACACACAGACACACACAGACACACACACACATATATATATATACATAAAATATGTACGTTATTTATAACTGACTAATGCAAGTATAACAAACGAATAATTCATGTATAATGCGTCTGAATAGCGGTATAATGTGAGAATAATTTCATAATAATGCAAGGACAAACGAATAATGCGCATATATATATATATATATATGTACCTTATTTATGACTGACTAATGCAAGTATAACAAATGAATAATTCATGTATAATGCGTCTGAATAGCGGTATAATGTGAGAATAATAATGCAGGGATAAACGAATAATGCAGACATATATTTTCGTAAAATATGTTGACTAACAGAACAATTTTTATACCTGCATTATTTGATTGTTACCGCTATATATTTATATGGGCATTATTCAATTTTTTTCCCTATATTATACCACATTTCACGGGTTATATATACAATTATTCACACATTATTCAATCGTTATCACTAGATTTTTATACGGACATTATTTGATCTTTATTCCTATATTATACAACATTTTACAGGTTATTTATACCATTATTCACCTATTATTTAATCGCTTTCGTTATATTTTTATACACGCATTATTTGATATTTATCCCTACATTATACTACATTTTACGTTACATATATAGCATCATTCACGAATTAATTATTCGATTGTTATCTCTAGATTTTTATACACGTATTATTCAATATTTATTCCTGCATTATACCACATTTCATGTGTTATATATACCATACATATCATTCACGCAATATTCAATCGATATCCCTATATTTTTATACGTGCATTATTCTAACGTTATACCTACATTATACCACTATTCACGAGTTATACCATTATTCACGCATTATTCTATCGTTATCCTTACCACTTTATACGCATATTATTTGATCATTATGCCTACATTATATCACCATTCACGGGTTATACCATTATTCACGCATTAGTGGTATTATATAGGTATGACATACATTATAACGTAATACGTTTACAACGGTTGAATAAACGTTGTTGTAGATTGTTATAGACAACGTTCACGAATGTATGTTGTAATAACTTATCTTCTTTTAACAACAGTCAACTAACGAACGTTGTAGAAGATGTCATTCAACAATGAGCAACTACGATTGTTGTAATAACATAGAACAACGTTCAGCTGCTCGTTGTAATGTCCTTTTCAACAACGTTCCCATGGTGAACGTTGTTGTACACCTTTTATATAAGCGATTTGACAACAGACATTTTATAAACGTTGTTGTATGCCTTCTTTTACAACAGTCATTGATGCTCGTTGTCTAATTGACATTGTTATATCATCAATTTCTTGTAATGTTTCTTGGAAGTCAAAGAAACAAACAACTGCATCAGGTCTTCAGCTGAAGCAAAATATAGAGCTTTGGTTGCTACTTCCAGTGAACTGATATAGATTCAATAGCTATTGCATGATTTTGGAATTTATGCTTCGTCTCCTGCTCTCATTTTTTGTGATAATCAAGCTGCTCTTCACATTACTTCTAATCCTTTATTTCATGAACACACTAAACACATTGAAATTGATCGTCATTTTGTTCGTGATAAAAGTGCAGATGGTGTTATCAAATTGGTACCTGTTAGATCATCTCATCAACTAGCTGACATGTTCACCAAGCCATTAGCATTTTCTTCATTATCTTCTTTAATCTTCAAGATGGCTATACATGATATATACAGTCCATCTTGAGGGGGGAATATTAGAAGTATTAGTTAAGTTAGTTGATAATCTGTTATATTATTTTTTGTCTCTATTTTCCTTTTTTTTGTTTCTCTAATTTTCTAGCGATGTGTTACTCTATTTTCTGTATTTTCCCGTTCTCTGTTTTATAACAGAAAGTGTCTGTCTTCACCTGTATATAAGATGGTTGATCAATAAACAAATCATCTTCTTGGTCTAAATTGAGTTTGTAATAATAGCGGCGTCAACGACATCAGCGGCAATGTCAATGACAACTATAGTGGTAATAGCAACAGAGGATGGTTTCAGGGCAGTCACACACTCTTTATTGTGTCCACACTGTTGTTAGGACCCCTTCCCTAGGTCGAAGGACAGCTAGACTGGCACAGTGCCTCAACGAACTCACTCATTGAGTTGAGTTCGCCCAATCACTGTTAAGCCCTTAAATTCCAATCTTTACAACAACTGACATCAGAATAATTTAAACATTCATACTATAAGGTGCGAAAGTAACAAAATATTACATACTACCATGTCCCAAAAGTATTGTTTGACCACTAAACAATTATAGACATACAAAATGTGACCGACCTCAGATAGAAATAAAAAGAAATAGAAGACCACTCCAAGACTAGGCTATTACCACGTCTTTCCCTGTATCAGCTGCTAAGGAACCTGAAATATTAGTAGAGTAGTGAGCCTAAAAGTCAATGTGGCTCAGTGAGTAGTAAAACTAGCATATTACCTAAGCGACATCCAAAAATAGTGCATGCATGCATGAATAGTGATGGTGAAACAATTTCTCAAGAATCATGGCATGTTACAAAAACAGTTATAAACATTGCAACAGTTTGAAGAAGAACAATTTAAATACATGCAGCTCAAAATTTTATCAAGACTAGGGTCCAAATCATCAAATACGAATCTATGGTCATCGCTCGAACAGGTCATGAGTCAGGCGTACCAGCCACTCAAGCGGGTCAAGGGTTAGGCGCATTCATTGAACACCCTAACCCTGCGTTCGATCCTCAAGTGTGTTGTGCTAGAGTGGGTCTGAGGCTAGGCGCACTAATCATATGTTCTAACCTCAACGTTCGGACCTTGAGCCTAAACCAATCACATCGTATACCCTAACCATGCGCTTGGACTTCGAGCCTATGGTCTCCCTATCAGTGTACAACTACATATATTTCAAATCAATCATTGTAGCTTAATACAAGAAACCATTCAATCGATGACAATTTCAATTATTTTCCATGCAAGAAATACAGTTAAGATAACAACTGAATTAAACTACTCACCTCGAGTCCTGTGCATCGATGTCCCCTCGACACTCGGCCCAGTCCCTCGATCTATGCTCAAATCTACGTTATGTTATACCCAATTTCAGTTCTTCATGAAACACTGCTTAATTCGGTCCTACTATTCTAAATCGGTCTTAGTCAATTCGAATTCGAATTGGTCAAACCTGGTCAACCGATCAAATTGGGTCAACTAGGTCAAACTCGCACAAACTAGTCAAAATTGGTCAATTTGGGTCAATTTGGTCAAAATCAAGTCAATTGGGTCAAAATTCCCAATTTTCAATATTTAGTCAATTTTAAGCCTTTTAGTTTAACTTGCGCAGCAAATTTTTTAATTTTCTTGTGATCAATCCAACCATTGCATTTATGCAAAACTTTCCAAATTTGATTCAGACCCTTCAAATATTCATCATAATTTTATGTTTCTTTTTTTGGATTTCATTTGTTACGGTTTCGAACTAAAATAACATGAACCTCGAATTCTGAATTTTTCTTCCTATCTATAAAGTAAAGTTTCTGAATTTTCTGTGATCAATCCGACCATTGGATTTGTGTGAAAATTTCCAGATTCGATCTATATCATTCAAACGTTCCCTAGAATTTTGGTTTCAATTTTTTTTTATCTTATTTACTATGGTTTTTGAGTTGAATCATAGAGATGCTCAAATCTAGTCCTATTTGTTCTAACTGCACAGTAGGACTCACAATTTTTCTGCTATCAGTCCATATATTAGATTTGTGCAATATTTCTCAGTTATGATCCGCATTTCTCAAGGTGTCTCCAGAATTTTAGTTCATGAATTTTGGAGCCCGTTTAGTATGTTTTCTAAGGGTGATATCAGGAAATATTGGTTTCCCGAATTACATGTGATAGACAATCAAATGACCACTTATTTGACCCACTTAGACTTATCGATTTGAGACCAAATTTTTACACAACATTTTTAGTTATTTGAACATATCCTACAAATTTCAGGCAAATCGGGCATGTCTAAGTATTTTTAAAAATTCATAACAGCAAGCACAAAATCATGGTATCACGACAGATTTTCCAAAATTTTTCTATGTAACAAATCATGCATATCCGGTAGCTCAGTTCATCATCGTTTTAGACATGCTCTAAGTGCTCATTTGTTATTCTTCATAAAATAGAAAATGAAGTAGACATAATAAGCTTTAAAATGAGTATAATACCTCAAGATCGGAGTTCAGATGAGCCACGAAACAATCTCGCAAACTCGGCCAAAACACAGTTTGTCTGATTTTCTGGGTTCTGCAGTCACGGACAGCCCTTCTTTGACGCCATTTTCAACATGTTTCAAGAGGTCAGTTGGTGTTTCTCATAAAATGAAAGTTGAAGTAGACATTATAAGCTTCAAAACGAGCTATAGTACCTTAATATTGGACTTTGGATGATCGAGAAATTAGTCTTGCAAAACTCGAACAACACACATTTATAGGTTTTTGCAGTGAAAAACAGCAACTTTCGCGGTTGTTTTGCCTCAAACGGTCGTGTTTTCAATCAAAGGCTTACACCTCCTTGAAGAGGATGGTGAGAGCTTTCCAACAACTATAAGAATGTTCTAAAACGGACTTTGGACGAGAGAGATATTGAGGTTGGAAGATGGCTCATCCAAACTGGTTTTTGCATTAAAAAAATAGGTTTTATGATGTTTGGGAGAGGTTTTGCACGAACCAAAATGTGCCACATGCCACCCACATGGCTGAGGGAATGGCCAGGTATGGAGGTTGCTTCGTCGAAGTTCATGGGGTGCAGGGATGGTGTGCTGGCGACGACCACCGGTGTTCCAAATTAGGAGGCAAAAACCTACTCTGCCATTGTTGCAGGCAGTTGGTGGCTGGAAAGAAGAGAAAGAAGGAAGAAGGAAGGGAGAGGAGAAGAAGTGGTCGGCTGGGTTGTGTGCCCAGCCCAGCCCACATGGGCTTGGGCAGTCTAGGCCCATGGCCCAAATTTTTCTTTTTTTTTTTGTTTTTTTCCTCTCTTTACCAATTCCATTTCTCTTTTTTTGTATATAACATATACATATGGAAATTTCGTATTATTTTAAATTATCAAAAATTATTTAATCCTCATTTCTCATCAAAATCTCCAATTACGCACCATTTTTGTTATTTATACAATTATTTTTCCTAAAAATTGAATAACCCATCAAAAATTACATTTTTCTCCCAAAAATTCCATTAATTTCTCTAAAAATTTTATAATTATTCCAAAAATTCAATAATCAATTCCAAAAATTATTTCTCTCACGAAATTACGTTATCCTTGTGATTCCACATATTTTCTCCTCAAAATTATATTTTTCCCCATTATTCTAATTTTCTCTAATAAATGATTCAAAATTTGGAAAAATTCATATATTTCTACTAAAATTCTAGAAAATTCATACATTAGACCTGATAATTTTTGTATATTAAATCATGGGTCATCACAACTGTAGTAATAGTAGTAGTCTTGTCAACAACTATATGTGTTGAAGAAGAATTAGCAACAATTTTGGAATGGAGCAATAGGTTAAACATGCAACAACAGTTTGCAGTGCGATTAGTAGCAATGGTTTCAGCCAAATAACTGTGACTAGGAACCTAATAAAATGGTATCTATGCATGAACTCCTAAGAATATAAATAATAACTTATATACAATTGAAAAATACAGGACATGGAAATATATAAAATATGAAAACAGAAATATTTATAAGATATTATGAATATATAATAAATTATAATACCTTAATTGTTACAGTGATATATAACATATCATGTTATCTTATACATAGTAATAGTGCCCTTCAATTATTTGTTTAAAATATCCTCAAATAAATTGCATTTCCAAATAACAATAACCCTCCTAAGGCCTTCACTACGTTATTCACTGCCATAACCTTCAAAACCTTATCTTCATCTTTTTTTCCCATAACTCTGAACGCTTCTGTTATTTTCATCTTGTTGTTGTTATTTTTATAACTAAAATTTCCTTAAATAATCTTTAAGACTGAAAATAGGAGGCCTAATTGGATCCCATCCGCTTTTGCACTCTATTTAGTTGGACTTAACTAAATTGTAAGCCAAAGTTTGGTCCTATCATGCCAAATGGAGGTTAATAGTTCAATCCTTTGCTATCGGATCATGATATAGCAATTTTAGTAACATTTTTTCCCTTTTCTTCTTCCACATGCACAAAAGTACAAACAAACACCAAATAATTCAATAAAACGTAGTCGAACACGAATAGACAAATTTACCCTTAGGCCATGTTTGGTACATAGGATATGATAAAAAATTATCTTAATTCAATTTTTGAGACTACATAGGATAGGACAAAAAATTATCTCGGTCTACTTACTTATCATATGTTGGTAGGATAACTCAAACCCACCATTTTTTGTGGGATTGAGTTATCCCACCAAAAAAAAAAATTTAACTTTTACTTCTTAAAAAAAAAATATTGTAAAAATATTTTTATCCCATCTTATCTTATCCTATCCTATTCAATCAAAATAATCGTATCTCATCCTGTGCACCAAACGGGCCCTAAAAGTATAATTTAAAGAAAATTACTTCAAAAAATTTAATACTTTTCTAAAATATTGAAATGACGCTTAAATGATGTTTAAAACTCTATTATAACACCTCTTAAAAGTTTGATTTTACAAATATTGCTAGGATGACTAGTGCTTTAAGTTATGACTCTGTTTGAACTTTTTTAGAGAAATCAGAAGGAAGATATACATAGATCTTTGGATGGTATTAAAGGAGAAAAGACTACTTCGGATAGTCTTTAGTTTGCAAAGCTAAAACATGGCAGTGAAACTTAGCAACAATCCACTACAGCAATGTGCGAGGACAACAATGGGGCTAGGATCTGGTGCTTACGAAACATGATGAAGGGAAGAAAGCGTATGACAGATCAAGAGAATAAATGCTTAGGGCATTTTTTGACAGATTAAGAGAATAAATGTTGAGGAGTAAATAATATGGTACGTTTTAGTTGCTAAAAATTTAAATAAATAAAATAAAACTTTTGACAGATAAAGAGAATAAAATTTTTTGTTTATTTAAGTGCATTTTTTCCTTTTATTAGTTATAGTATATATTGGATATTACTCCGTCTTCTCCAACTCTTTCTCGCTCTCCAATTATACGCATTTAAAACGTAATAAATGCCTACAAGAATTACTGTGAGAAATATTAGAAAAATAAATCATCAATGCAAACATTAGATTACTTTGACTCATGAATGAAAGCTTTAATGATACTATCACTTCAACGATTTAAACATTTTCCTTCCAAAGCATCTATAATGTGATTCAATAGGGCCAAGAAAAGAGGTCGAAGATACGCAAAAGAAAGATCAGACTATCGCCATTGAAAGAGAACGGAAAATAGAAAACAAAAATGGCTTCTTCAGACCCTAATTCTTCTCCTTTGCAGCCACATGAACACGACGACAACGAGAACGACGAAGATAAAGTACAAACTACTCATCATAATCAACAACTACGGCGGCCATCTTTCAGATTGAACTCACTCTTCAGAAGCATCTCTCTCAAAGAACCTTCCTTCTCACGTCTACCCCTCTCTCCATCTCGTTTAAGCACTTGTTCCATATCTCGCCCTCTTCATAACTTCTCAGCCCCTTCTTCTCCAAAGCCTCAGGAGAATCTCATCATGAAACCTACCCACAGATGCATCTGTTCCATGCTTAAAAGGGACGGCCCGATTCTTTCCATCGCGGTATCCAACGGCCTCGTTTACACCGGCTCCGAGGCGAACTGCATTCGTGTATGGAAGCTGCCGGACTTCACCGAGTCTGGGAAGCTGAAGAGCAAAGCCGGCGGCGTCTGCTCTTTGGTTGTAGCCAACGATAGAGTGTTTGCGGCTCACGTGGACTGTAAGATTCGTGTGTGGCAGAGGACTTGGGACGGAGCCGCCACACATGCTCGCATAGCCACCGTGCCCAAGTTCGGAAGCTACGTTCTTAGTTACATTGCCGGGAAGGACAAGAAGATGGTAAGGGGATTTATTTATTTGTTTTATTATTGAATTAATTTGATCGCAGTTTTGCATGGTTTATAATTTCTTTTTTTGATATTACTGTTCAATTAATTTGCGCATTCCTGGTCATGAATACATTTAATTTTGCATCATTTTTAGTAGTTGGAGGAGAATGACTTAATTAGGGTTTATTTATTTATGTGGGCTATTGGTTATATTAGGGTTTAATCAGACGCGGGGACAATGAGCATGACAACTCATTTAAAAAAAAAAAATTTAAATCAGATTATTGAACAATCTGCACCGAATACTCAACATTCTAGTGCTGAGGTGGTACTTCATTAAGCTCCTCCTCAGTACCACCAAACCCTTATAACACATGTCCTTAATGTATAACCAAAAGAGTGATTGCGTGGATGGTCATCATTAGAAGTTTGGCTAGTGGTAGCTCCCCCTAATTAGTAGAATACTAATGTTCACTTGGTGATATGCGTGATACTTGTTCAGTATTTAAACTAAAGGATGAGTAAATTGTTTATTTACTGATATTATATTAGTTTTAAATTACATTGGATAGATTTGGGACTACATATAGTAATAAATTGAAAATAATGTTTCTATTTCATTTAAGTTTTTTCCCTCTATTTATTTGTCAAGTATTTATTTTATTTTATATTGAATTACATACAAATTAATCATTAGAAATTGATGGAGGAAATTAGATAAAGACAGCTAAGAAAAAAAAAAAAAAAACTCCTCACTCACGTGAGATGGAGGAATCATGAACCTTCTACGTCATAGGAATGGGGTATACCATATATGCGTATTGGATGAGCTACAGTCATTAACATGGTTTAATCTTTATTTGATATATATGCTTGAATGTGCCAAAGAAACAACCCATGGAAGATTAGCAACCCTTTTACATATGGCGGTTCCATAATGGTATAAGAAACCAACATCCAAGTACACTTCTATGCCAATGGGGGTGGATGCAGTCATGCAGGTACATGTCTTCAAAGGTGGCTAGGTACGTAATAATTCATATATTTAAGAAGCTGAGACCACAAACTTTTTCATTCAAAATATATGCAGTCAAATGACATTAAATTTATCATCTGCAGTAAACAAATCACATATATAGCTATATGCATTTAAATTTTGAGGCATTAGTTAGACCTCGAATTTCGTAATATGCAAAATGATGAAGAAAATATTAATGTGTACACAGGTCACGGTGGATATAATCCTGCCAAATATATCTTTGCTCCATTAAATAACTCAACATTTAATTATTATACCTTCAAGATGTTAATAATGTGTATCCAAGGAGCGCGTACACTTCATGCTGAAAACCTATAGAGCTTATGTTTCACTAGGGTGCCCTCATGTACTTCTCGTCCAAGTTGGCATCTATTACAGTTCTTTTTTATTTTTATTTTTATTTTTTTTCTCTTGCATGATTTATTATTAGAACTTTTTGTGGAGGAAAAAAGGTTCATTTGTTTTTTAAAATATTTACTCTAGCCGTTATTATTTGTGTTCACATATACGATATCTTCTCACGTATATAAAACGACCGAACATAATATGTTGCCGCATTTTGTTTATTCGATGAGTTGGGCGTGAAAGCCAGCTAGCAAAAAAAATTTATGTATATGCCGTGCATTTATCATGATAAGGTTTCTTTCGCAATCAAATACTTCCTAATTTCGTCCTATCGTCATCAATTATTATTGTCATGTGCCCAGGAAGAAAAGACAACAATTAATACAACCGTCCTGTTTAAATTGAATGATATTATGATACACAGCTTATCTTTTCAAAGGAAAATCTTGATTAATAATTCACAGAAACATATTAAGGAAATACTTGTAAAAATTTGATAAGTCATAGAGAAATATATAGTTGTCACAAAAGCAAAATCCATTTTGAAAATATAACTTTTTTCATGTCCTTTAAATATCAATAAGTACAATGTCCATCTTTTGATGTGGTTTATGATATTAATTAAGCGTGTTTCCATGGAGGTATAGTTAATTTCAATAAATAATCTTGTATTACCATCAACTATGGGTTACGGAGGAAAACATATTTTCAACATTTTCCCTAGGTGAAGCATCTAGCCCCAATATCATCACTCGCCGTCAACATCTCCGACGACCTCTTATACTCAGCATCAGCCGACAAGACCGTCAAAGTATGGCGAATCACCGACCTCAAATGCATCGAGACCATCCAAGCCCACTCCGAGCCCGTCAACGCAGTCGCTGCCGCCGACGACGGCGTCCTCTACACCGGCTCCGACGACGCCACCGTCCGCGTGTGGCGACGAAACTTCTGCAGCGGCTCCCACAGGCCTCATTCTCTCACCGTCACACTCCCGGCCAAATGCTCCCCAGTTAAAGCCCTGGCTCTCACCCCGGATGGATCAGTTTTATACGGCGGCTGCACCGACGGCTATGTCCACTTCTGGCTCAGGGGCTGGTTCTCCGGGCAAATGCAGTACGGTGGCGGGTTAAGAGGGCATAGCCATGTGGTGATGAGCTTGGCCAGCGTGGCTAACTATGTTGTGAGTGGGTCAGCTGACTTAACAGCTAGGGTTTGGGTTCGTCATGAGTCGGATCAGGTGCACCATGTTTGTGCGGCCGTGTTGCAAGGCCACAGAGGGCCTGTTAGGTGCGTGGCTGCATATGTGGATGAGCGAGGGAGTGGTAAATCGGTCGGTGATGGTGAAGATGGCTGCATCGTTTGCACTGGCAGTCTTGACGGGGTGCTGAAGGTGTGGAGGGTGTCCTCTACTACCACCAATAATGACAATAGTAGTTGTAGTTGTGGTAGGGGGGGTGGTTCAACGGAGGAAGGCGGTGCTGTTGAGTACTTTCAACTATGATTAGGAAGTACGTGGCAGGTGGTGTCTAAGTGTATATGCTTTACTCCAAGTTATAAAACTCTAATATAGGAAAATTTTTAAACATTGATAAATTTACTTATTCATACCATAACATCCATAACTACTGCATAAACAACTCGTTCTGCAATAATTAATTAATTATTCTGTAGCGATAATTGTTAGTGTGTCTTTGGCATCCATGTAATAAAAACCTCATTATGATCAATAATAAGCCAACCATATATATGTAAACTTGGGATCATTTACTTCTTGTTCGTATTTTTTTTTCCATCTCTATTTGTTATTATTGATTGCTTGATTCTAATCATCTCATGTAATAACAGTAAAAAAGTTTAAACTAGATCTCTATTTTTTGTTTGTTACTTGGTGAAAGTTGGTTAATCTGATTTCTCTATGTAAATTTGATTTTGACCAATGCTAAATGGATTGAAATCAACAATTAGTTACAAACTTTTATAAATTATTATCATATTATATATATATATATATATATATATATATATATATATATATTTATTTATTTATCTATGTTATTTAATCAATAGAATATATTATTCAAGAATATATTAAGTAGCCAGAACAGTAGTGATCTTGAAAATTTTTTTTAAGTAGCCAGTAGTGATCGTAAAAAATATTAAGTAGCCAGAACCTTATAAATATTGTTTGGTTGTCGTCATTAAATGGAAAACGAATATCAACAACATTAAACTTCATCATTAGTTTCCAAGGAACTTCATTATTACACCTTTCATACTTTCGCGCGTGCGTTGAGTACGTTACTTTTTATTAAGAGGTTGCACTTTATTGTGTTCTTTGTCTTTGATACACGGGCAAGTCACCATAGCTACATCATTACAAATTGGATCATGCTTAATGCGCTCTGAAATAATAAATATCCCTGCTTAACCTAAAAGCAATGATAAATAATTAAATAATATATAGAGCGAATATACTATATACTTGTTATCACTCAACGACATAAAATCATACTTGGAAACTCATATGATTAGGGGTGAAACTTGAGTTAGTTCGGGTCATGTGACGAACTCAAATCACTCGACCCGACTAGGAGATATGGCCTCCCAACCCTACTAACCTGACCTGACCTCACGGCGGGTTGGTTCGATGGAGAGCCTCATAGAAGACGAAGAGGGGCAATTCGAGTTTTGGAAGAGGGTCAAGAAGCTTTTGCAGGTGCGGTGTGATACAGAGAAAGAAGAGAAAGAAAAGGGGCTATGATTTGGCTTTTGGAAGAGGGTTTAGAAGCTTTTGCTGGTGGCTGATGCGATTTGGGTGATGATAGTGGTTGATGGGCTGCGATTTGGATTTTGGAAGAGGGAATCAATTTCCAGACTCTTCCTTCAGAAAAAAGGGAAAAAAATGCAAATCTTTGTGAAAACCCTAATGGGAAAAATGATAAGTCCAGAGGTAGAATCTTTGGACACAATCGACAATGTGTGTTAAGTTTTGGAATTGGCATGTTTGGTGCCTTTCCTTATCTTACGTGATCTACTTTCTTCTTTTAACGGCTATCTATGCTTTCTTTTATTGCCTCTTTGGCATGTTTCACAATCTACCTTATTTGGAGATAACGGTCTCTGCTTACCATTTTTATCGTTTGTTTTCTATTGACAGTTGCTAACAATTCTTTAAGTTCTTTTTCTGGTTTAGAAAATGTTTCCTTGTTTCTGGATTCTAGCTGCAGATTGCGTTTTGAATTTGTTCCCGTCTTTGGCATCTATGATTTTGCCAGAATCGTGCTACTTGTGAAAGTTTCATGCCATGCGACGCATTCTGGAAACAACAGATTTCTGGAAATCTCTTTTTCCTGCAGTTTGTGCCAACAATATCGTTTCACAGTTCATCTCACAATCTGCCCAGAAATCTTCTGTGATTTCGTTCTGCTATGGAAAGACGTCAGACTTTTGTCTATTTATTTAGAGTCGTTTTGCAGGCTGTAACATCACTGAGAAATAACTGTGAAGATTTATATTGTGTTTGATTCTTGTAATTGTGTCTTGAGTGATCCCTCGTGAACGAGTGAAATTGTATCTGTTAGATTTGAGGAGGCTGTGTGTTACTGCCTGATAGTATAGAGAGTTGTTGTTGCTCGGTTCCAAGAGTGTTAGAGGTCTAAGGTGGTTTGTATAACTACTGTAAGAAGAAGGTCTCTTGCTGTGAAGCAGTGTGTATTTCTTCTACCTTAGTGAAACCTCTTTATTGGGCAAGGCCCGCAGACATAGGTTGTTACGCCGAACTGCGTTATCAATTGTGTGTGTTGTCTATTGCTTACTTGTGTTTCATTCTCTTTTTCAATGTGAAATCAAAGATCGAAGACAAGGAATCACACCGGACCAACAATGCCTGATTTTCATTAGAAATCAACTCCAAGATGGTCGAAGCCTTGCCAACTGCAACAACCAAAAAGAATCAGTGCTTCATTTGTCCTACGTATGAGAGAAGAAGTGCTTAGTAAAGAAGCAGAAGAAGACGTACACGAAGCTGAAGAAAGATCAAGCACAAGAAGAAAAAGGTTAAGCTGGCACTTGGCGGTGCTGCAGTACTCCAAAGCTGGCACTTGGCGTTGCTATAATACACAAGAAGAAGAAGATAGAGTTGTGACATAAAGAAGATGGAGAAAAAAATATAAGAAAATCCTTTTTTACCACTACTACAATTGTAACTTACATAAACAGGTCAAGTCAATTTCAACCCGACCTATTGAAATGAAACCCGATCTGACCCGACCTGAAATGGTCGAATTTGATCGGGTCGGATCAGGTTGATTGGGTGGCTTACACCCGTACATATGATCTACAAAAATACATGAGTTTTTTTTTTTTTTCTAATCCTCTTGTTTTAGATAGAAGGTAAAGATAAACAAAATCTCTATAGACAATGATATCAGGGTGTTCAGTGTAAGATAATTTTAAAAGTGAGGAAAAATTTTCAAAATCTTTTCATATATATTTTCTTATTATTTTCTTTTTTCTTTTGAGAGAGAAAAAGTGATTCTCGAAGAACTAAAATTTTCACGTACAATGAAAAAAGTGATTTCACAATGTTTACTTTTTGGAAAGAGTGATTCTGATCATAGAAAGCTTTTATTTTTGAAAAGAAAAAAAATATAAAATTATAACTTATACACAACCCAAAAAGTAAAATCACATCTTTATTTTAATCGTAATAAAATTTTTTTATAAAATATAAATTTTAGAAAATATTTTAATTGAACATATTATTAAATTAAAAAATTAATAGTGTTTTCTCTATTTTTATTCATTTTATTTTTGATTTTCTATATATGCAGAGAAACGCAAGGAACGTGGACGAAGAAACCAAAATAGAACAATCTTGTTCTTCTTCTTCTTTCTTTCTTTCTTTCTTTCTTTCTTTCTTTCTTTTCTTTAGTCAAACACACTTTACAATCATCTAGACATATACTTATAGGTGGAATTGGAAGAAGAACAAACTATTGTAACAGACTCTTAACAACTCAACTGTCTAACCTACTTCTATGAACACACACCAACACATTAATGTGCTAGTCTAACAAGCCCCCTCAATTGAGAGGGTGAAGCAAACACCTTGAGATTGTCCTTGAAAGATAAGAAACATGATGCAGCAAAAGCCTTGGTGAAGTCATCAACAAGCTGATCACTAGTAGGAACATACCTTACCTCAAGGTCTTTTTTAACATTTTATCACAAACAAAGTGAATGTCTAATTCGATGTGCTTGGTGCATGAATGAAACATAGGATTTGAGGCTATTGCTTGAACACTTGTATGATGGGAGTGGAAGAACAAGGAATACAAAGCTCAGTTAGTAAAGACCACAGCCAGGATACGTCAGCAATAGTGTTGGCTAATGCCCAATATGTTGATTCTACGCTTGATCTAGCTACCACGCTCTGCTTCTTTGATTGCCAATACACTAAATGAAGAACCAATAAATACACAATAGCCCTCAACAAATTTTCTATCATTTGGAAAACATGCCGAATTAGCATCGAAAGAAGCTTGAAGAGCAAAGTGATTAGACCAGTGATAGTGAATTCCAAAGTCAATTGTACCAGAGACATACTGAAGAACTCTTTTAACAGCTTGGCAATATACATTTGATGGCTTATTCATAAATTAACTCAATTTGTTTGTAATGAAAGCAATATCAAGCCTTGTAACAAATAGATATTGTAGGGCTCTCACTATACTTCTATATGATGATGGATCATGAAAATAGTTAGAGTCATTTGTTGGAGTATCACAAGAATTAGCATGAAAAAAAATTAAGTATTACAAGAAGATCACTAATATATTTGGCTTGAGACAAATGTATTCCATTATAATCTCTATGCACTTCTAAAGCCAAAAAGTAGCTTAGATTCTCCAAATCCTTAAGAGCAAATTTGGACTTGAAAAAAACAGCGAGTTCCTCTATCCTCTTGTTGTCTTTTTCGGCAATGTGAATATCATCTACATGTACTAAAGTATACATGCACAGATTTTCTTGATGTAGAATGGACAGAGATGTACTTGCTTTAAAATTATAAAAATTTAGATCTACTAAAGTCCTCCTCAGTTTTTCATGTTCGGTACTAGTTGCTTGTTTTAAAACATAAAGAGCCTTGTACATTTGATTGACATGATTTGGTTTAGTTGAATTAATGAACCATTCAGGTTGCAACATGAAAACCTATTCAAGGATGGAACCGTTGCATTATTTACATCCAACTGTTTGATAATCCAATTTTTTGTAACAACAATGACCATGAATACTCTAATAGTTGAGGGTTTGGCAACAAGACTAAAAGTTTCACTAAAATCAATCACCTGTATTTTGATGAAACCTCTTTGCTACTAACTGAGCTTTATGCCTACTAATAGATCCATCCTATTATATTTATTCTTAAACAACCACTTATTTTCAATAAAATTTTGCGATGATGTATGAGGAACAAGTGATAAAGTACCATTTTTATACAATGCTTTGAGTTCTTCTAAGATGACATTCTTCCAACAATCATGGATAAAGCTTCTTTAATTGAATATGGCTTAGACATTGGACTAGCAATGCTGTAGATCTTAGGTTTGTAAATACCAATTTTGGATTTGGTATTCATTGGATAAATATGAAGTATAGGTTCATTTATAGTAGGTGAAGAATACGGTAATGAATTGTAATAAAAGATTGAAGGCAATTAAAAGCCTAAAGCCACTAGACATTGAGGACAAATGGTGGAAAATTTTGAAAATGTGGTAGGAGTTGAGATTGAAGACTTTCAATCAAACGTGGACTGATAAGGAAACCTAAATTCATTAAAGACGACATTACTTGATATATATATATATAT
>JAJIYU010010020.1:0-16458 GCA_030144865.1 Tinospora cordifolia | reverse complement strand
AGCTTCTTTCGTTTTATGTTTGGTCACTATCTCAAGGAGACTCAAGGGGTGGAGAAGAAGTTCCCTTTCAAGAGGTGGGGCTTTAATAGTAATCAAAAGTAATCTGGATGTTATTCCATACATTATCTCTTTATGTTTAACATTCCATGGTGGCATGGAGGATTTAAATGCTGATGAGGAACTTCCTGTGGAAGGGTGAACATAGGGGGAGAGAGTTGTCTGCTGAAATGCAGTGTTGTCGATTGCAAGATTGGTCAAGGTGGCATGGGAATTAGAAATTTAGAATTTGGAGATTGGGTTTAAGGCCCTGGTTGATAAGTGGTTATGTTGGTTTTGTGAGTGAAGGGGGTCTCTTTGGGCTAAGGTAGCGATGAGTTGCCAAGGAGTCCATAGCAACACTAGAGATGTTAGTGTGTCCCCTAAAGCCACTTCCCTTAGTACTTGGAAATTCATCCATTCCTTTTCCTAACATTTCTCATCCATTGCTTACCTCAAGGTGGGTAATGGGACCATGGTTAAATTTTGGGAAGATACATTGTTTGGTACTTCCTTTTTTTTTGTTTTTTGTTTCCACATTTATAGATTATCAATCATGCATACCCATCTCTTGTCTTCCTTTGAGAGGGGTACGCATTCATGGTGTCTCCATCTTAGGAGGGACCCCTTTGAATGAGACTACCTTGAAGTCTCCTCCAATCTTGATATTCTTGAGTCTGTTCAATTTTCTACTAATAGTAATGGAGTCTTATGGCCACTTGAATCCTCATGGGATTTATATCCAAATCCTTCATCCATTGCTTATATTGTGCCTAGGAGGTTTAAGAATTGGATCTTGGCTCCTAGTCAGTGTCGCTGTCTAAAGTTAACGGGGAATCCATTTATGATCCTTTTTTTTTTTAAATGTGCAAATTTCAAAGAAATTTGGCCTTTTTGGGAAAAAGTTGCTTCAAGGGAAAGGTTTATCCACCAATAACATCCCTATGGACATATCCTAGATGATCGTTGAACTGAGTTTTACCTTTTCCTTTGACTTTCTTTTGTAAAAACAATGTTCCCTATGAAGTCGAAATTTTTGGCTGGCTCCTTTCTTTGATTAGTTGAATGTGGGTGATATATACTTCAGAGTTGTCTCCTTTTAAGCCTTCTCCTGTTTACTTGCTTCATATGTAGAGATCAAGGGGATTCTTGGGACAATTTATTTCTTCATTGTTTTTTGGCTAGTTCTTTATGGGGTATGTTTTTAAAGAAGGTAGGATGGAACTGGCACTTCTCAAGTTGATTTGAGGACATTTTGATCATGAAGTCTCAGTTGGAGTTGGGGGTTAAAGCAGAGGAAGTCTGTGACATGGTGCTGTTGGTTAGTTCTGCTGAGTGTGGTAAGAAAGAGATTAATGTTTGATAACATTTTTTTCAACATCGATTTTACTTGGGCAGGGATGTGGCCCCTAGGTATTTTATTCAGGAAGAGGAGTTCCAACATGGGGACCCTTTTTTGATATTTGTTAGATGGTCATTTGGTTGGTTGTTTGTTCTTTTGAGCTTGGAGGCTGCCCCTTTTCTTGCTTTGCTTTCTCAATAAAGCTGGTCAGTTATGTTGTATATCGTAGCCTCATCAACTCTAGCCGCCCGAAGCAAATGAGGGAGAGGTAAGAAGTAGAAATAAGATTGTTCTCATTTTGTCGAATATGTGATATAGTTGTGACTTATGCATAATCGTGATGACAAGAAATGAAGGAACCTGGGCCACATGTCACTTGTATGTCTTTTGTACTGGTGGATTTACTGAACGTGAATCAATTCCTTTTTGTCACTTAAAGTGGCAACTTGGGGAATCTTTTGCTTTTCTATACTGTTCCTTTTACTTGTGAAGTTCGCAGCAAATTTTAGTCCATCCTTTTACATCTTTTTGACTGTCCTTGCAACAGGTTCGTTTTCTTACCAAAATTTACCATCCAAACATTGATAAGGTCAGTAGTGTGCTGCTTTCTCTTTCTCGTTTCTTTCCCAATAATATTTTGCATCTAGATTCAGATCTGTTTTTGCAGCTTGGAAGAATCTGCCTTGACATCCTTAAAGACAAGTGGAGTCCAGCCCTCCAGATTCGAACAGTATTACTAAGGTATGGTAACTTGTTTGTGATCTTGCTATTAGTTAAATTTGATAAATATTATTACAAGGAACAGAAATCATAAATGTACTAGCAAATAAAGCTGACAATGTTGCCGTTGCTTGTTTTGTATTCATGATTAGTATTCAAGCACTTCTCAGTGCACCCAATCCAGATGACCCTCTTTCTGATAACATTGCAAAGCATTGGAAAGCTAATGAAGCTGAAGCTGTTGAAACAGGTACTTAGTTCTAATAAGAGTTGCAATAGGGAAAAAAAAAAAAAAAAAGCTTGATTTGCTTGTGCTGGCTAACACCCATGACCATGATAGCCTTTCCTCATCAGAATCTGTTTCGTGTTCATGGATGTTGCAGCAAAGGAGTGGACGCACCTTTACGCAAGTGGGGCTTGAGATGAAATGATGCACAAACAAAGATGTTGAAGTTTATGTACTAAAAATGCTGACTGATCCTTTTCAAATGAAAATGAAAAGAAATGAATACCTCAACTGCTACATATTAGAGTAATCATGCCTTCCTAATTACCAACTGCTGAACTCATCTCTCTCCCTGGGAGTATCTCATCAAGTTTGTATTTTCGAATAGGTTACATTTGGTCCTCTTCTGGGTTTACCATTATGGTGGTTGAATTCATTGAGTATTATTCTCTCTATTCAATCATTCCCATCATCAAGGTTAAACTTAAAATGATAGATTCATGCAGTTGATGTCACCAAGTTTATTAATTTGCTTTGATTGGGAAGAAAGTTTAGACTCATGTAGACATATACCAATTAAGGTTTTTATTTTTTATTTTTTATTTTTATAAAAGTTATATGGTCTTTATAAACTCTTATGATATGAGAAAAAAAAAAAAAAGATGAGATACAAATTTCAGAATGAACAGAAAAGAGCAATATTTCGGACAATGCTCTGATTCTAAATCTCTGCTGTAGATTGAAAATTTTTCATTGTATATATATATATATAATGTGAATATAATTGTGCATAAAAGGTTATTATATAAGGTTAAGTTTATTTAATAGGATGAAATAAAGTTTTAAGTATTATGAATTTAAATAGATTAATTGAGTATGAGTATTTATGTATAAAAATTTAAAAGTTGTTGTGTTTTTATTTTTGTAATGGGTCAAATATAAAAATTAATAATTAAGATTGACATTAAGTTAATTTTTGTATATGGTAATGATCTGTGATCATACGTGTATTTTTTATTTTGTCTGAAATCCCATCATTAAAAGATTTTTTAACATTGTGTTAATTTTTCTAAAAAATAATTGTAGGACTCATGATGGATTTATTCTCAATTATATAACATGAATGATATTATTATTATCATGATTTTATATTTAACAATTGGTCTCTTCATGTTGAATAATTAAGAATAAATATTTTATTTTGATCCTTCTGAATAAGTTAGTGCTTTCGTGTTTGGAATGAAAAAACAATACTCTTTTCAATAATTTTATTTGGAATTGTTATCAAGTTTAAGAAAAAAGGTCTTATTGCAATTTTATACGTACGTTGGTTGCCGTCTCAACGGCATCAAAAAATATCAATGGCAGCAGGAAAGCTGCAGCGGTGGGGATGCAGCAGTACTGAAGCTGCTCATATATGATTATTATTATTATTATTCTTTAAAAAAGAGATGCTGAAGGTTAATCACCGCTGGCAATAACAATCGTCGGCGAAGCATTGTTATTGGCGCTGGACCATGAACAAGGCAACCATAACAATTGTACTGGTATGCAAGCAAGACCAGGCGCCGCCATAGCTATCTGCTCTTCCGAAGGGTGAATACCTTAGGAATGATGAAAGGAAAGAAAGGGTCCAACTACGTTGTGTATAGTAAGTGGCCCAGATGGGCCAATCATGCAATGTATTTTGAAAAGAAAAAAAAAAAAAAAAGAAAAGAAAAATAATTATTAAAATATCATCATTTTTGTTTATATACAAAAATAAGAAATTTAATAACAAAAATATCAAAAATAATTAATTAATAACTATTGGTATACTATTGATATAACATTAATATAATATTTAACTTAAAAATAATAGTATAACATTGATATGCAGAAGTATAATATTTAGCTTATAAATAATAATATAATTTTGGTATGCTGTCGGATATATTTTGGTATGACTTTAGCTTATAAACAATGGTATACAATGCTAAAAAAAATATTGATATATGATATACAATTGGTATATGATGCTGAAAAAACATTGATATACATTGGTATATAATGCTAAAAATATATTGATATATAGTGCTGAAAAAACTTTGGTATATGGTATATAGTTGGTATACAGTGTTGAAAAAATGTTGGTATATAGTACAAAAAAAATATTGGTATATAGTGATATACAGTGATAAAAAATGATATATAGTATACAGTCCTTGAAAAATATTAATATATAGTGGTATATAATATTATAAAAAAAGTATACAATAATATATAATGGTATACAGTCTTTAAAAATCTCAAATATAATATCTAAAAATGGTATACAATCTCTAAAAAAATTAACATGGTATAAACCAATGCTTTCAAGTTAACCACAAACCAAATTAAAAAAAGCAGCGACAAATGCAAAGGAAGACAAATAGAAGATTAAAAAAAAAAAGTAGCAGATCAGGTTTTTCCAATGAATGTTTCTACGAATGGAGTAGTGGAAATCGACGAATAGCAATAGTAGTAGTCTAGCAAGCATGAGCCTGGGGCAAGTGTGAGCGTGGGCAGGTTGACAAGCATACTGAACCTGGAACGACGGCGACAATGAGAAGAGGAAGCAATAGGTGACGGTGGTTTGCAATAGCAACAGTGGCAGACAATGTATAGGGTAACATTGATCTTCCAGTATTTGTTTAACAATGAAAAATGCCACAACCACGGTGGTGATTTTGGTTAGGTGATGGCTAAAGAGCCTGCAAACGATGGTGGATGCAAACTCAAAACTTTCTAAGGGATCTTGCCTCGCATTGTGTGGCTTCTGTGCCCAAGCTCCAACAAGTGGGTGATGAGCTCGTTGTTAAGATGGAAGCCGACGTCTATTCTCGAGTTTCTATTTTCATTCATTTTTGTTCCTTTTTCTAGAGATAGACACAGAAGAAGAAGAAGAAGAAGAAGAAGAAGAAGGAAGAGGAGGAAGAGGGAGGGAGATCTTTGGATTGTTATCAACAACAATGGCTAAGGTATTAATGGATGATGAAGTGGCTTTGATGAAGTAAGCGTTCTTTCTGTTTAACACGGACAATAATAGCAAGATCACAACATCGGAACTCGGGATCTTGATGCGATTGCAAAGGAGAATAAGTTTTATAGAGGATTCGATCCTACCCTCTTAATCTGGAACATTTCTTTCGTTTTTCATTCATTTTTGTTCCTCTTTCTAGATCACACACAAACACAAAAGAAGAAGGGGGGAAAAAACTTGAGAGTTTAAATTGATTGATGAAAAATGTTTAATGGCTTCTTCTTCGCCACTAATCGTTGGCTTCTTCTTCTTCCTCACCAGTATATTATTTGGTATATTTGATAATAGTAAGATTTATGTTGTTATCAAAATTCTTTTAAAAAGTGGAAGATTTTATTGTGAATACTTTTTCTTTTTTTTTTTCTTGACATTTTGTATAATTTACTCTTTTAAAAAAGGATTATTGGGTTGCTACCTTTATGACCCAAGACAATTTTTACAATTCTTTTATTTTTCAAATAAAAAAATTGCACCATTCATTTGACGGGCGCTATTAATGTAGTGCACTATATATATACTGGGAAAAATTACATTTCTATACAAAAAGCGATGAATATCATAAATATATCATATAAATAAAAAAACTACACAACTATTGAAAACTCAATATAAAAAAATATCATATTTTATAAATAATTTATACAAATATTTATTATATATTATATGTTTATTATATGAATAAGATGATTTATAGTTTATTTTATTTTATTTTTTATTTTATAATTTTTAGGTTTCATCTTCATTTCCAAAGCCATTAGGGTTCAAGTTGCAATTCAACAAAACTCAATGAAACCCTAGATCTATTTTGCCTTCCTCGCCACCTCCTTCTCTTTATCAAAACCCTCGATAGTCGTTCTCATGAATAAATATGCAAAAACACGATGTTGGAGAATGATGACCTTAATTGTCGATTCCTTCTCTCTATCGGTTGGAGGTTGGTCATTATTTCGTTTAGCGAGAAAACACAAAAAGCACAAAACACAAAAACCTCTTCAAATTGGCTGAAGGTGACAATGTCATCATTATGTGGTGTCATTCAATGGAGGAAGAACCCTAGCACAGTTGTTTCTCTACAAAGAAGAGATTATTGCTTAGGAGTGCTACTAGATGGGATCCATAAGAATTCATGTCCTTACTTGCAATTCCAGCAAGCCACAGAGCGTGCTCTCAGATGATGTTTGCATGCATGGAATATAACACTACTCTCTATCTCCTCCCGTAAGAATTCAGATGCCTTTACTTGCAATTCCAACACGACATGGAGCATGCTCTCAAATAATGTATGCATGCATGGAACACAACGTTGCTATCTCTGTCTCTTCTTCTTCTTTTTCTTATTCTTATTCATTTTGACAAAGTAAAACTATAACTTAAAATATAACATTTAAGAAAAACTTAAATTTTAACAAATATTTATGATAATATATTTTTTTAAATTGATATTTTGTGTAATTTCTTCTACACACTACCCATTGTATAGTATTAGGCAAAATTATGGATAATATATATTATAGATTGTGTAATTTCATTATGGATAATATATTATTTATATAATGTTTTTTTTCAAGGAATTAATTTTATTATGCTATGTTGGAAATCTTCAAAATTATTCATATTTTAAAATTGAATACTTTGGTAATTTTTATTATGTAAAATTGATAAATTTAATTTCAGATTTTGGCACAATTGTATACTATGCGAAAGTTAGTTAATTGAAATACCATGTTGCCAGAATAACTTCTCTTGTAAAAAATTAATTAAACTTAGAATATTAAAAGGTCTTTGTGTATATGTAGTTCATGCAAATTTTGATCAGCCCAAAGGAACATCATTGTTTGGTCAAAACTATGTATGCACCTGTGATGATAAACATGTGACGATTATTCAAGGTACCAAGTAAACGATAAATTATTGGTTCAAAGAAAAGTTTATTGTTTGACATGTTTTATTATCAATGTTTGATTACTGCATCAAAACTGTCACTTCCAAGTTAATATTTCTATCCACAGACTAAATATTGATGTTGTGCTAAATATCTTATGATGGACCAATCATTATTTGAAATTATTATTTGCATAGTATGATGCTAATGTGAGTTATTTTGTTCCATTTTATTCAATTAATGGTTCTACTTCAAACATCTCTGCTAGCATGAATTCTATTCCAATGTTTAATGACACCAACCTCAAATCATGACAAGAGAAAGTCTTGATTGTTCTTGGAGTCATGGACTTTAACTGTGTCAAAAATTGATCAACTTGCTCCTCTTACTGATATAAATACCTCTAATGAGACAAGAGAGATGGAAAAGTGGGATCAACCAAATCGTATAAGTCTAATGGTCATGAAGCGTGTTATTCCAAAAAGTTTTTCAAGACACTATATCTAACACAATTACTATGGCTAAGAGTTTCATTGTAGACTTTGAGAAGAGATTTGCTAAAAATGAAAAGGCTGAAACTAGTGCACTTTTTGCAAGCCTTGTGTCAATGAGGTACAAAAGAAAAGGAAACATTAGAGAGGACATCATCAAAATGTCATATATTACTTCAAAGCTTAAGGCAGTCAAGTTGGAGTTATACTAGGACTTGTTAGTGCACTTAATTTTAATATCTATTTTGGCACAGTTTAATCATTTTAAAGGGAATTATAATTCTTAGAAGGACTCTTGGTTTCTTAATGAGCTCATCTCACATTGTATCTAGAAGAAGAAAGGTTAAAATAAGATAAGACGAAAAATATTGACTTAACCACTACTTTCAAATGGCAAAAAGAATATGTAAACAAAGAAAATTAAGGATGTTGTGGCCACAGTACCACAAGAGAAACAATAAAAAGAAAAATAGCTGCTTCTTTTGTGGAACTGTACGACATATAAAGAAAAGCTATACCAAATATCATAGTTCAAATATAAAGAACAGTATGATTTTTTTTTTTTGTTTTTTCTGACATTAATTAGATTGCAATGCTTGGACACATATGGTGGCTTGATTTTAGTGCAACAACTCACATTAGTATGCTATGTAAGGTGCTTGAATTGATGAAAACCCAACGAGGGTGAAAGATATCTCCATGTTGGTGATGACAAGTTGATGGTAGTAGATGTGATTGGAACTTTTAGATTATTGTTAAGGGCTAAACTTTATTTAGATTTGAACGACACTTTCATTGTCTCGTTATTTAGGTAGAATTTAATTATATTTCTATTTTGGACAAATTTGGATATCATTGTTCATTTGAAAATGAAATGTTTGTCTTTTCCAAAACTCAAATTTGATTGGTGCTGGTTCTTTATCATGTTACAATAATCTATATTTACTCAATACAAGTACCTCTTCTAATGAATCTTTGCATGTAAGTACACAAAGTTTAAAACACAAATTAATCAATGAGAATACTTTTTCATTATGGTGTAATAGATTAAGAAACATCTCCAAAATGAGATTAAGAAACTTGTGTCAAATGGAATTTTCAATTCCTTTGACTTTACTATTTTTATGTGTGTCTTTCTTGCATAAAACGAAACAAAAAAATTGTTAAAGGATTGGTGTGACGACCCATGTTTTGATACACAAAAATTTTTGGGTCCGATATATGTATTTTCAGGAATTTTAATGGAAACACATGAATTTATCTCAATTTTTTCTCAATTTTAAATTATTTATTAAAAAATTAGAATAATTAAAAAAAATACGATTTTGAAGAGAAATACAAGAAATTATAAGAAAACGTAATTTTCGAAGAGAAATAATTTTTAGGATTGATCATTGAATTTTTGAAATAATTATAGAATTTTTAGAAAAATTTATAAAATTTTTGGGAGAAAAATATAATTTTCGGAAGATTATTCGATTATTGGGGAAAACAATTGTATAAATAATGAAAATGGTGTATAATTGGAAGGTTTTGACGATAAATGATGATTAAATGATTTTAATAAATTTAGAGAAAAAATGGAAAAATTCGATATGTATATATATATATATATATTTGTGTGTGTGTGTGTTTTATACACAAAAAAGGAGAAAGGAATTAGAAGAAAAAAGATATAATGGAGGCTTGGGCAGACCTAGGTGCAAGGCTTGGGCTGGCCCAGGCCCTTGTGGGCGGAAAGCCCAGCCCGCATGGGCTTCTAGCCCGTGCGGGATTCGGGCCGGGCAAACGGCTCAGGCACCTAGCGCCTGGGCCTGGTGTGTGAGCCGACCGGATTGGGCTGGCTGGCTGACCTATGCGCCCAACTGGAAATGGCCCCCTTTATTTTGTCATTTTATGCAATTTTTTGCCCAAATTTTTGTCATTTTCTGGTGATTTTCCAACAAGAAAACCATGGGGATCCATGGTTTTGAAGCCACGGTTTGAGCCATCAACTCACACCTCTTGACGTGGCCAATGAGTAGTGTCAACTGGGCATCCTGCATGGAAGCTTAAGGCCCACGTGGATAGCCACGTGTCACCTTATTTTGCCATGCAAGCTCCCCCTTTCATGCAACAAAAACCACTATTGAGCAGAAATCCAAATTTTCCAGTTGCTGTAGCCTATGTTCATGAGCTCGTATCTCCTTTGTTCCTTAACCAATTTCACTAAATCTTAGCTTATTTTAAAGCTCTTGCAACCCTCTCAAAGAGACCCAAACCCCTTTGCCCAAGTGCACAACCACCTGAGATGAAAACAGCCAGGAAAAAAAGCTATTCACCATGTTTCAAACCCAGACAACAGAAAAACTGTGTTGAATCAATCTTTGAAGCTTTGATTTCTAGGCCATTTCAAGTTCGTTCTAGAGGTAAAAACCCTCTTTTTCTTCCTTATTACATGTTCTTCCATGTCCAAGTGATGAAAATCAAATACTGAAACTTTAAATCTATTTTATAAGGCTATGAAAGTGACTATCTGATTAACTGTTTTGACAGTTTCTGCAGAAAGCAAATTGTGGGACCAAATTGAGAGCATTGTTTGGGATACTTAGAGGAGTTCATTTGGACCAAGATCAGAGGCATTTTGAACCCCATACTTGAAACTGCAAAAGGGTAAAAACCTCAAACCAAAGCCTCTGTGGTTTAGATTTTATATGCTTGCAAACTTGCCTTGTTAGTTAGGTATTATGGGACATAGAAAAATTTCAGAACACCCTTATGCATACCATGATTTGGAGTTGTGTTTGAGAGCAAATATGATTAGGGTTGCTTGCTATTTTGGGTAAGACTTAATTAATCAGAATTCTAGGAACTAAACTCTTGCAAAAATAGCAATAAATAGCCTCGGATTGGTGCTGAAACCAAAGTACATAGGCACTTGAAAACCATAGGGAATTTGAGTCAGTGAACAATCTATTACATAGATAGAAAAGTATGGGACTATTTGACTGACCAAATGAAGGCAATTTGAGCTGAGATTTGGTGTAAAGGTCACTGGACATGTCAATAGTTAGTGTCCCAAATCTTAGGGAATTTTGAATTTGGGAAGTAGGTCAACCAATGCACTAAGTGACTGCCTGTCACAGGGAATACAAGATTTTATAGTCCTTGTTAATGCACTTAGAAACCCTAGTAAATGGTGTCCACAAATCATGAAATAAAATTTTGGTGAAAGTTTAGGAAGTCTAGATGAAATTTGAAAAGTTTCGCATAAATCTAACTTATGAATTGATTGCAAAAAAATCAGCAAACTCGCTGTGCAAGAGAGCAAAGAACTCAAAATTTGACTAAGTATTGGAAATTAGGGATTTTGACCCAAATGATCTAATTTTGAGCCAATTGACCTATTTTGACCAATTTGTGCACAAATTGACCAAGAGTGACTAGATTGACCACATTGACCAGAGTTGACTAGGTTTGATCGATTGACTGAACATTGACTGAGACGATTGGGTCGATCGAAACTGAGTAGGAATAGTGAGATTAGAGATTAGAGGCAGATAGTAAGGATGAACTGATACATGTGCAGATTACCCTAGGCAATACCGTGCAAACTTCAACACAAACTCCTAGTAATCAAGGTCAGTGCAGAAGAATAGAAGTTACAGGAAGAGGAAGTTTGTTTTGGGATCGACTAGTACTACGTAGACCCAGTCTGCGATGACGATGGTAGTTGTTGCCACCCCTATTCAGACATTTGAGGCACACGTGGCACTATAGTTTAGAGGTGGAGGCCGAGGTAGGGGAGGTAGAAGCTTAGAGTACATGCCATCAACATCAGCAGTACAGATGGGCTAGCCAACACAGATAGGGAAAGTTGTATAAAGACAAGCTTTCACCTGTTATCAATGTGGGTAGATTGGGCACAAGAGATTATAGTATTCTACCCTATCAACTCAATACTCACTTAGCTTGATCCAGAGGCTACCAAGACTTTGGTAGAAGGTATTGTCTCTATTCTAAATTCTACTTTATATGTGTTGGTTGATGCTAGCTCTACTTTATCATTTATATCTAGACCTACTGTTGATAGATTAAAACTTAGACCAGTCAAGGCATCCACTTGGCTTGTATTAAGTACTGTCACTAGGGAACGTATTTATCCCAACATAATTTGTGAGCATTGTGTGATACGTGTCAGTGACCTAGAGACAGTGGTAGATTTGTGGGTATTAGAATTTTTGAAGTTTGATGCCATTTTAGGCATGAACTGGCTAGCTGCTTATCACACTTATGTTGATTGTTATGCAAAGCGTGTAATATTTCAGATCCTGAATTGACCTGTAGTGTTGTTCTAGGGTAGAGGTTCAGATAAGCCTACGACTAAGGGCAGATTAGCGACATTGGAGGAGATGTGTGCCTTGATGAGTATGATTACCTCAGATACTGGTGAACCTTCCAAGCCGAGACTTGAAAATATTCCTATGGTATGTGAGGTCTCTGAGGTATTCCTTGATGATCTAATTAGCTTGCCTCCTAAGCGAGAGATTGATTTTGTCATCGATTTGGTCTCGAGGACTAAGCCAATCACAATAGTTCCTTACTATATGACACCTAAGGAGTTACAGGAGTTGAAGGTTCAGCTAGAAGAATTATTAGGCAAGGGTTTTAGTTGACCTAGTATATCACCCTAGGGAGCTCCCGTGTTGTTTATAAGAAAGAAAGATGAGAGTCTCCCCTTGTGCATCAATTATAAACTGTTGAATAGGGTGACTATAAAGAATAAATACCTTTGTCCTCAGATTGATGATTTGTTTGATCAGCTGAAGGGTGCTAGAGTATTCTCGAAGATTGATTTGCATTCGAGGTACCATCAGCTACATGATAGGCAAGAGGATGTACAAAGACAACTTTTCGGAATCATTATGGGCAATATGAGCTCTTCGTTATGACATTTGGCATCACGAATGCCCCAACGATGTTCATGGACTTGATGCAGCAGGTATTCAAGCCTTATCTTGATTAGTTTGTGATAATATTCATTGATGACATTTTGATCTACTCGAGATCTATAGAGGACCATGCAAAACATCTTACAATAGTTTCACAGACTCTGAAGGAATACTGCTTGTATGCAAAGCTGAGTAAGAGCGACTTCTAGTCGAATGAGGTTAAGTTTTTGGGTCATATGGTTGGAGCTGAGGGTATCTTTGTTGATCCAGTCAAGGTCAATGCGATTTTTGATTGGCGTAGACCTACTACAGTGACCGAGATTCGTAGTTTTCTGGGTTTAGCAAGTTACTATAGGAGATTTATATAGAATTTCTCCCACATTGCATCACTGATGACTAGGCTAACCCAGAAGAATGCACCTTTTACATGGGACAATAACTATGAGCATGCCTTTCTTGAGCTTAAACAAATGTTGACAACTGCGCTAGTTCTTGTTTTGCCAGAATCGGGTCAAGAGTTGGTAATTTATACTGATGCATCCAGATTAGGCCTTGGTTGTGTGTTGATGCAAAATGAAAAGGTCATAGCCTATGCTTCTAGATAGTTAAAAGTTTATGAGAAGAAGTACCTTGTCCATGATCTAGAAGTAGCAACTATTGCTTTTGTAGTCAAGATTGGGCGGCATTATCTTTATGGTTAAAGATTCACGTTGTATTCAAATCACAAGAGCCTCAATATTTGTCTTCTTAGAATGATCTTAACATGAGGCAAAGGAGGTGGATGGCATTACTAAAGGATTATGACTTTTGTATTGAATATCATCCTAGGAAGGCTAATGTTGTGGCTGACGCACCTAACAGGAAATGGGTTGAGACTGCCTATATGGCTAGACATATGCCTCAGGAGTGGAGGATGATTGATTTTGTGAATGTGATGAGTATCCACGAGACTTCGATTGAGACTAGAGTCAATGCACAGATGAGAGGCCAAATGATTCTAGTTGCTGAGATCATGGAGGTGCAGCCGCGTGATGTTGATTATGTGATGTTCCGACAGTGGGTGGATGACACTTTTCATGTGGATTGGTTGATTGACATTGATGGTGCACTAAGGTTCAGGGGATGATTGTGGGTAACAAATGACCCTTGCCTAAGACAGGAAGTGCTAGCAGAGCTACACCACTTGAGGTATATTGTTCACCCAGGAGCCAATAAGGTGTCTTAGGATGCTCGATGTAGTTATTGGTGGCTAGAGATTAAGTGAGACATAACAGCCTTTGTGTAGAGATGTTACGCATGCCAACAAGTTAAGGCTGAACACCAGAGACTCAGTGGTTTCTTACAACCTTTGGTTATTCCTGAGTGGAAATGGGAGCACATTACCATGGACTTTGTAATGGGCCTGTCCCAAAGCCAATGGAGATATGATACTATTTGAATCATTTTGAATGGACTATGTCTATTCATTTCCTCCCGATTCATAGCAAAGATTCAGTTGAGAGGGTGAGTCAATTGTATATTCGTGAGATTGTGAGATTGCATGGGGTCCTAATATTCATTGTGACTGATAGAGATTTTTGATGTACGTTCCATTTTTGGCAGAACTTGTAGAACCAGTTGGGGACTAGAGTCTACTTGAGCACAACCTTCCATCCATAGACTGATGGTCAGTTTCAGAAAGTGATCTAGATTTTAGAAGATATACTTTGTGCATATGTCCTAGATTTTGGTGGTATTTAGGAGGATCATCCGGCATTGTGTGATTTTGCATATAACAACAGCTACTAGGCGAGTATTGGCATAGCACTGTTTGAGGCATTACATGATCAACCTTGTCGATCGCTAGCTTGTTGGGTCAAGGTTGGTGACAAAGCAATTGTTGGCCTTGCTTTTGTATAGGAGCAAAATGAGAAAATTTAGCAGATTCATTAGAACATGAAGGAAGCTTAGGATCGACAAAAGAGTTATGCAGATAACCGAAGGAAGGTCCTTCAATTCGAGGTTGGTGATCATGTACTCCTTCGAATTTTTCTTCGAAAGGTGCAAACTTACTTTGACATTTTAGGAAAACTCGCTCCAAGATACATTGGACCTTTCGAGATTCTCAAGAGAATAGGTCATGTTGCATATCGATTGGCATTGCCGCCTCAATTAGTAGGAGTGCACAATGTATTTTATGTGTCAATGTTGAGGAAGTACTACCTCGATCCCTCGCACGTGATTGATTGGAGACATGTTGGGTTGTGAGATGATTGTACATATAATGAGGCTTGAGCAATCATGGATCGAGTCGTGAAAAAAATTGCGTAACAAGGAGATATCGATGGTACGTGTACAGTGACAGTTTCATGGTGCTGAGCAGTAGACCTAGGAGCGAGAGGATTATTATACATATGATGAGGCTTCAATAGCTATCATGGATCGAGTCATGAAGAAATTCGCAACAAGGAGGTATCGATGGTATGTGTATATTGAAAGTTTCATGGTGCCGAACAGTGGACTTGGTGGCGAGTTAATTCCCTGAGATTATGAGAATTGCTTCTTGATCTTTTATTGTCTTGGTGAATTTCGAGGATGAAATTTGTTCAAAGGAGTGGAGACTGTAATCACCCATATTCTTAAACATTGAGTCAACAGGTTCAACATGTATTTTTATGGATAAATTAATGAATTATAAATAAAAATACATGATTTTACGGCTATTGTATAAATTAATGAGTTGTTTTAGATAAGAAAAAAAATATAATATAATAAATACTAATTGATGTATAAAATATTTAATGCAATAATTAATAAAATAAAAATAAACAATAAATAAATAAATAAGTATATTAGTTAATGAAATAATATATAGTTGGGTGGATGCATGAATAAAAAAAAGAAAGTAATAAATAACTAAATATATAGACATAGATGAGCGCAGGTATGCACTGGAACTATATAATGTCGTAAGTAGTAATAACTAGTTGAGAACCGGATGTCGTCCTTTGGGAAAGGATTAGGAACAATAATCTCAAAGCCCAATTTACTAATGGTATCAATTTTATCAAGGATATAGCTTAAAGATAATAATGAAGTAGAAATGAAATTTAAATCAAAAGAAAATTGGTTTGAAGTCTATACTGATCAAGATTCTAGGATAGTGAAGTTTTATGTGTTCACCCTTTAATTCTGGTCTTAATTATCTATCTTGTGTTCTACAACACTTGCCATTAAAACTCCCTCCTGAGTTATCTTAACACTTATTAGTCAAGTTCCAAATATCCTCTCCCCTGGTGCACAAGAAAATAACTAATAACGTTCTATTTTTCACGTGTAACCTCCTATCAAAACCAACTACCTCCAGTCTATTGGTCCATCTTGGATTATAACTTGATTATCCAACTGTTAAACTTTTCTTCTGAGTTAGTAAAATAGTCTAAATATCTTCTTATCTATGGCCACTAAATAGGAAACATTAAGATCACAAGAAATAAAAAAGAACATCAACATAGATTAATTAAGAACTTGAATGAAATGCTCTTGTCTGCCACTTAGGAATTTAAGTTCAGAATGAAAGGCTCATACACTTGAAATTACATCCTAGAAATGAGATTTTAGCTTGACATAATGTAAACAGCATAGATACAAGGAATATTAACAATGGAAATCATATAAAAGAGACTTTGAATCTCTTCTTTTGCTATTTGCTCTAGCCCTTTAGCTAAACCTCTTTGATCTCAAAAATGTCTTCAATGACTGCTCAAATGTATGTATAATTTGTAAGTGA
>JAJIYU010010019.1:0-16526 GCA_030144865.1 Tinospora cordifolia | reverse complement strand
AGTATAAATATGATTTTGAACATCCGGTGAATTTGATTTGAAACCAATTGCTTAGTGAAGCATGATAAAAATGATTATTTGAAATTAAAGAAATGATTTAAACCTCGTGTATAGAGGCAGAAAGATAGATGATGATATCTGTTGCATGTCCGGGGCCTCGGCGGACCACGCGCCGAGCTTGAAGCCACGCGACGCCCGACGACGGGGCCTTACATTTATAGACACGACGTCCGGTCCGGGGGTCGGGGTGTGACATGAACTCTTGAAGTAGAAGGATCCATCTGATAAGGTGAGGTTTAACATCCTTCTTAGCAAAGAGATGACGGATTGCGGCATGATCAGTAAAGATTGTGACATGGGAACCCACAAAATAAGCATTGAACTGGTTACAAGCAAAGACAACAACTAGCAACTCTTTTTCAGTAGTAGTATAATTCTTTTGTGCATTGTCGAACATATTGCTTACATAGTAGATAGCTCTAAACATCTTGTCACATTTTTGTCCAATAGCATTATCACTAGCATCATAGATAATCTCAAAGGACTCTCCCCAAACTAGAGTAGATATGATAGGGCCAGACATGAGTGACTTCTTTAGTGTAATAAATGCCTCAAGGCACTCATTATTAAAGTTAAACTAACTTCTTTCTCACATAGATTGCATAAAGAATGAGTAATTTGAGAGAAATTCTTAATAAAATGGCAATAGAGCCCCATATGCCCCAAGAAACTGTGAACTTCTCGAACTGATGTGGGTGTTTGAAATTCTCGATCACTTCAATTATAGCACGATCCACCTCATGTCCTCCCGCAGACAATTTATGTCCCAGTATTATGCCCTCTCGCACCATAAAGTGGCATTTCTCTCATTAAAGAACCAAGTTTTTCTCTTTACAATGGATAAAACTCTGTCTAGATTTATGAATCAACCATCAAATGTAGCACCAAACATAGAGAAGTCATCCATGAATACTTTCATAATGTTTTCTATTATATCCAAAAAAATGGCCATCATGCATCGTTGAAAAGTAGCTGGTGCATTGCATAAACCAAAGGGCATTCTTCGAAATGCATAGGTACAATAGGGAAAAATAAAATTGGTTTTTTCTTGATCTTTTAGAGCAATAATAATCTGATTGTAGCCTGAGTACCCATCTAAGAAGGAGTAGAAGTCGTTCCTACAATCTGATCTAGCATCTGGTCCACGAAAGAAGTGATATTTTCTAGTGACTTTATTCAATTTCATGTAATCAATGAAAACTTGCCACCTTGTAGTAGTTCTAGAAGCAATGGTCTTGCCCTTTTCATTGGTAATTATAGTGATTCATCCCTTTTAAGCCACCATATGAATAGGACTAACCCACTGTGAACCTGAAATAACATAAATAATGTTTGCTTTGAGCCACTTTATCAACTCTTTCTTAACCACCTCCTTTATTATAGGATTTAGCCTCTGCTGATGCTTTATTGTAGGTTTATGAGATTCTTCCATTAAAATCTTGTGCATGCAGATAGCTATATGCACAAGATTTTTAATAGTCCACCCAATGATAGACTTATGTTCTGGAAGCACTCGTAATAGTTTTTCTTCTTGAATAGAGGTTAAAAAAGAAGAAATAACGATTGGTAAGGATAGTGTTTCACCCAAATAGGCATACTTTAAATGATCAAGAAGGGGCTTCAAGTCAATAGCCTTAGGAACATCTTAGAGATTTTCAGAATGGATAGGATTAGGCAAAGGAGTATGTGTGTTATAAGGCTTAGGTACTGGGACTTCTAAAGCTGGAACATGCACTCTCTCAGTTTTAGTCATGGGTTGGAAAGAGGAAATAGAGTAAGAAATGCACCCAACCATATCATCTTGAGAGCTTAATTTATCTAAAACTTCAACAATGCACAAATTTATCACCTCAATTCTCTTGCATTAGTGTAGATCACTAGGGAATTGCATAGCCTTGTAGAGATTGAAAACCACTTTATCTTCATTTACCCATAAAGTGAGCTCGCCCTTATGTACATCAATCAATGTGTGGCTTGTAGCTAGGAATGACCTCCCAAGAATCAATGAAATCTTCCCATCTTCTTTCATATCCAGAATGAGAAGCTCACTAGAAAGGTAAACTTATCCACCTTTACTAAAACATCTTCTATAATAGCCCGTGGATAAGTGAAAGATCTATTAGCAAGCTGAAGAGAAATTGTAGGAGGTTTGATCTCTAACATTCCCAATCTTTTGCATAATAACATAGGCATGCGATTGATGCTTGCCCCCAAATCACAAAGTGCCTTCTCAAAGGTTTCTGAGTAAATGTGGCATGGAATGGTGAAGCTCCCTCAATCTTTTAATTTTTGAGGAAACTTTTTCTACAAAATAGCACTGCATTTTTTAGTAAGCTTCACAGTTTCAAAGTCTTCTAGTTTTTGCTTCCTAGACATGATCTCTTTCATGAACTTGACGTAGTTAGGCATCTATTGTAATGCATCTGCAAAGGGGATGTTTATATGAATTTTCTTGAACATTTCCAAGAACTTAGCAAACTATTCGTCCAATTTATTTTTTGAAATCTCCAAGAAAAGGGTAATGCTAGAGGTTCAAGGTATTTGCTACCTTGAATAGTTATGCCTAAACATCTCACCTCTGCTTTCTTTTTGGGCCCACTCTGTTCGATCTCTTCTAATTGTGGTGATGCAGCTTTTTCAAGACTTTCAATTTCTTCAATTATAACAGTGGGGCCAGATGGATAGGATGGACTTTGTACTTCTTTGCCACTTCTAGTTGTGACTGCCTTGCAGCTTTCCTGTCGGTTCACTTGAGTATCACTAGGAAAGGAACTTCACTGCTAGCTAGAGAGTGCTAAAGCTACCTGTCCCACTTTAATCTCAAGGTTCTTTATTGTGGCATTCATGTTCCCCATCTGAACCTCTAACCTTAAAACTCTATTGTCATTTCTATCTACTCTCCCTGTCAATTCTTTAAAGAAACGTGCTTGCATATTCAAAATCTCATCTAGTTTATCTTCCATAGATGGGTTTTTGTCAAATAGGCCTTGCTGAGGGGTATAAAAAGGTGGCATTTGTTGGACATTTTTATTGCTAGCATAAGAGAAATTATCATGATTACAAATCCCTGGATGGTAATATTTAGGCATATTATACCCTTGTGACTGACCTTGGTAGTTGTTGAACCGATTCATAACATTTAACTGCTCTATGGATGCTTATTTAGTATAAGGAGCTTTATGATCTTCAACTATGGCTGGAATAAACTAAGTTTATTGTTGTTCAATCTAGCGATTACCAAGCTTCTCAGTCAATGAATTCATATAGTGGGTCATAGAACCAATCTGGGCCCGTAGGGCTGTGATATCATCCACCTAGTGTAATCTAACCCTTTTAACTAATCTTTTCTCTAACCCATGACTAGAAGCATTAGTGGCCATATCTTCTACAAGTTGAGTAGCCTTAGTAGTAAACTTTCCCATCAAAGAGGGCCCTGCTGTTGAATCAACCAAAGCTCTAGTAGGTGGTGTCAAACTACTATAGAACATCATAATCTAGAGCCATGGGAGATATCCATGTTGAGGACATCTTCTTAATAAATCTTTGAACCTCTCCCAAGCTTTATAAAGATACTCAAAATTTGAGTGCTTGATGAGCTAATCTCGCCCCTTAGTTGATGAACCTTCATAGGAGTGAAATATTTCTATAGAAATTTTTGTCCCATCTCTTCTAAGGTGGTGATGCTACCTGGTAAGTGAGTCTGCAGCCATGTTTATGCTTTATCCCTCATAGAGGAAGGGAAAAACCTCAATTTCAATTGATCCTCAGTCACACCATTCATTTTTACTGTGTTGCACATTTCCACGAAAGAATTCAGATATGCTATTGGATCTATAGTAGCTAAACCCCCAAATTGTTGTTGTTATATCATAGTAATCAGAGAGGGCTTCAACTCAAAGTTGTTGGCATTAATGGGAGTTTTGGCAATGCCGGAGTAATTATTATTTAGTACAAGTTTAAAGAAATCCCATAATGGTGCCTTACCATCATTCCCAATAGTTGATCTTCCACTTTTAGCCATATCAGATATATGAATTCTAGATTCCAATTGAAATTGCCTAATAGTCTCTAATAGATTTGGCTTGTTCAACCCAAGAGAATCTCTGCTCATCCAAAACCTGAAACACTACAAGCCAACAAAAAGATCAAGTGTATTCAATTAAGCTAAAGAACTAAAATAAATAAATAAATGTCTTAATTAAAATTCAACCAAGTTAAATTGGTTTTAAGATTTTTAACACCGCTCCCCAGCAACGACGCCAAAAGCTTTTTAGGATCACTACAAGTATACAAGATCACAATAGTAATACTCAGTAAATAATCCGATATTGTAACTCCCCGCAACTCTGCGAGCGTGCCACGTCGCGAACAAATAATTGGATAAATAAAATAAAGCATTTTTAGTAAATAAATAGCAAAAGTAATTAGTTGAGGGTTATTATGAATTAATGAAAAATAATAATAATAGTAAAAAATAATAATAATAATGCTAATGATAGTATGATAAAACTATAAATTATGTTTTATAGATATGTATAATAGTCGAAATAATTAATTGATGTTTATTGTGACTAGTGCGGGAAAGAAAATATAGGGATGTAATTAAGGAAAATTAAATAAATAAAATATCAATAAATAAATAGTTAGACCAATTAGTTTGAGTTATGAAAAAAATAATGAAAAAAAAAACATATAGATATATGAAATTATAATATGATTTAACTAAGTTAACTTAATTAGAAAATGGAGGGGAGGAACGTTGGCGTATAGAAGACGCTGGAACAGGGAGAAGCAACTGGAAATTTTGGGTCCGGTTGCGTATCAGTGTCTGGGGATTTCTGGGCGGATGAGTTTGGCGGCAAATGAAGGAATTTTTTTGGACAATTAAAACATTACAAAATAGGGGCTGATTGCTGTGTATTGAGAGTGTGGTTTGGGCAGTTGCTTCAGACGGATATGATGAACGAAGACAAGCTGCTTCAGAATTTCGTCCTATGTATGTTGCTGCTGGCATCACGGTTGAAGTCATTGTTGCTAATCTCGGCTGCTGCTGCTGTTGAAAGGAAAAGAGAAAATTGAAAAGGAAGAGGACGGGAAACAGGGACGTCGAAACTGATCAACTGATAAGGAAAAGAATGGAAAACAGAGCGATCGTGCTCTGTTGCAGCTACGACTGCCATTGCAACTATTGTTGCTACCACGACCGAACGAACAAGGGATAAGCTGAAGAGAGGAAGAGACGAAGAAGCAGTTGGTTGCTGCAACTACTATGGTGGCGGTAATGAACTGATGTGCTGCTGTTGAAGAACAAAACAGGGGGCGTTTGGATTGTTGGCAGCCATTGCAACTGCTGCTGCTTGTTGATGTTACTGGTTATGGATTGAAATAAGGGAAAAGAAGAAGAACGAGCTGCTGGTGCAGCATGAATGAAGAAGAATCAGAAGTGTGTCTGTTGTTGCAGACCGAGGTGGAATTGATGAAGAACGGTGTTTGCTGGCTGTGGACCGAAACAGGGGCGGCTGCAAATTAGTGTTCCGGTGGGACGAACAGAATTATGATCAGAGTTCGGCCGAGAGATGGGTGTAACCTGTTGCTGTGCTGCTATCGTCTTCACCGTAGAACAGAGAAGTGGGGTAGAACCAGAGCATGGTTACTCTGTTAATGGTGCTGGTGATAGTGGACAAGGTGAACAGAGGAGGGTGAACAGAGGAGGCTAGGTGCTTCAGTTGCTGTGGGACGGCGATGTTTGAGCAGAGGAACGATGATGAGCTGCTGGGAAATTGGGCTGCACGGTGAACTGAACACGGTTTGGTGGTGCGTTGTGGTGGTAGCTTCTTCACCAATTTGAAATTGATCAGATTAAAGGGGTAAGTGGTAAATGAATTAGATAAATTAAATTAAACATAGTTAGTAGGTAATCTAAGTATAGGGACACAAACGACTCTTAAAAAATGTGTTTAATTCCTCGTGAACCTTAGTAGTAAGAAAATAATAGAAATATTAATCAAGAAATCATACGCCATAATTATTTTGCAGATAAAAAGCTCTAGGACGGTCGTAGCGACAAAGGAGTAGGAAATCGCCAAGAATTCAGGTGGGCATAATTTTCTCACTCACATGTATTATGCGGATTTAAAATTCAAGACATTGTTTGAATAGATTATAGGTTGTTAATGTTTTGAAAAAGGTTGATTTGAATTGTTGGAATTGGATGCATTGGTTGAAATTGTTGAATTGCCGAATGATTTACCGCTATGCATGATTGCTATTAAGATTTACCGCTCATGTGATATTTCATTGATCTATTTCTGATATCATGTTGATTGAATGTTTTGGGCTTGAATGCGTGATTGCTTCACTAAATTAAGATTAATGGCTAAATAAGAATTACACACATCGGTACGACAGGCTACATAGCATCGTAAATATTCATGACCCTTAGTGTCGATAGCAAATTTAATTGTCTTGGGAATCATAAGGAATAGGCTACATAGCGTTCCTTACCTTTGACTGTGATATCTTGGGAATAAAAAGGAATTGGCCGCACGACGTTCCTTTCCTTAGATTTTGCTCGACACTTGATTTGTCCTCAGGATTTGGTAAAAGGTTGCATAGCGTTACCTTAGTAATTGGCTACATAGCATTACTGTCCCTTAGACTGTGATTCACATATACAGGCCGCAGGGCGTACATGGGGATAAGTAATAGGCTGCAGAGCGTTACTTATCTTTGGATGTTGATGTTTTTGATTTCTTGTTTCTGGCCAAAATGCATGCACTTATTTCTATCCTGGATCACAAAGGAATATTGGGAGTCTAACCAACTTTTCCGGTTTAGGTTATAACAAACAATTTAATGTTTGAAATGTCAAATGTTTGAAAGTGTTTGTAATGTTTTGGATTGGGTCTGTATAATACGTGTGATGTGTAGGAATGATCCACTGGGTTTTCGAGCTCACCCTTTATATTTTTTAGGTACACTTGGACGTAGAGTATATTGACTTACTCCAGAAGACCTGCACTTTGAATTGGACGCCTCGTGGGGAGGTCGTCAGGGATAGGTGACTTGGAAACTATGTTTTATGTATTGTACTGGATTATTTTAATACATTTACTCTGGTTTAACTTTAGTCGTTTCACTTTTAAATGGTTTTTCTTGTTTAATGGTTTTGTTATGAATGAGTAGTTTTAAAATATTTCCGCTGTAGTATTTGATGACTTGTATGAATGAAACCAGTGAATATCTCAGGAACTCGTTTTAATTCTTTTATTCTATATGAGAGATTATCGAGACATTGGTTTGGAAACTAATGATTTTGAATAGTATTCCGAAGAAAAATATTTTCACAGAAGAAAAATTTTAGTAGCATCTCGATTTTCATCGGGCGACAATCCACACGTGATGCAACACGTGAATGGAGGTTCGGTCGAAAATTGGGGTGTTACAAATATGGTATCAGAGCTCAGTATTATGATGTACTTGGTTAGATTTGAGTTTGCAAGAGATGATTTTCACTGAAATGAAGATTTTATTGTATATAATTTTCACTAAAAATGAATTTTTATCGGATTTGATTTCACTGAAAAAATGAGTTTTCTTGGATATGATTTGAAAAAGGGTAGCATGGGTAGAGATCTAGGTACTGTGAAGTGATGCTAGAGTACTTGAGTCACCAATCACAGACGTAACTTGAATACCGAAGGGTATTCCAGATAGTTGACCTCTTCTAGAGGAAGGATAACTCTAATGGTTAGTGGCCTTTCTTGGAAAAGTACCCCTGATGGTATATCTTTATAGTGGCATTCATATGGTTGGTGCCTCCTTTGGAAAGAGCGCCCGATGGGTTGACCATGACTTCAGGAAGATATCCTTGAAGGTTGATCCCTACTCAGTGACAAGTCTGAATCGGGAACTATAGCATCACAAGAAAGGCATTAGTGTTGAACACCATGACCATAGGTCTAGGTAGAGATCGAGTGTTGTTTCAAAGACATAGTGGATCATAAATAAATTAAAAGACTTTAGGGCATAGGTTAGAGACTGATAATGTGTTGAACGCACACTTGTTTGGTCAGGACTCGAGTTCGGGAGGAGCTTGTATCTCTGGTCTCTATGTAGGATGGGGTACATAGGGATTTGGGGGTACGGAGAAATCCTAGATTCGGAGAATGACGGACCATGTTTGGTGAGTGATCGATTTCTTTGGCTGAACTTGTATGCACTGTATTGTACTGGGATTGGGTAGTACAGTATGGTGGGTCTTGCGTCACCCTTAGAAACGTCTGTAGTTGCACTATCACACTATTGTTAGCCAAGGGCCCAGTTAATGATGGTGGGATAGTTGCAGTCATGGATATCGAGACACTTGCGCCATTGTTTGGGTGTAATGTAATTCTGGGCGGAAGTCTGTGTGGAAGGGCGAGTGTGGGATGGGGCACACGGACCTGGAAGCACAGAGGGAAGCTTTGGGATTGCATTACGCTAGCGTGCTTTGGTTGTTTGGTTGTTGTATGATTGTTTGTTTTATATATAGTTTGATTATCTAAGTATTTTTAACCCAAATTCTTGTTCCCAGAAATAGACGAGATGCTATCGACTTAGAAGTGCAAACTCCTAGACAACTGAGACAATCGAGAACTTAGAGACTATGCACTTAGAGTCACCCTAGCACGAAAAATGTGAGATAGCATAGGCGTATGGAAAGTGGTAGTCAAGAAGATAGACCACGTTACGAGAAGAGAACAAAAGATAACTATATATAGATGTATACATATAAAATAAATGTTATTCTTCACTTTAACAGTAGTAGATCATGAATTGTCAAAATAAATAAATAAATAAATAAAAATAAAAAAATATTGATTGGTAGTTTGTATCAGGAGGTGAGAGAAAAACATTTACTATATGCGGTTTATGGATGAAGGAAAGTCTAGCTGATGTTGGTATTGTGCCTCAATACACTGCTCCAACAAGATGCTAATGATTAATACTTTACAAGCATTCTCCCGAAGATCAATGTCGAAGGTAGTGGCTTATATTTTTTTATTGTCAGGTGAATAATTTTCTTCTAATGCCTGAATTTCTGAGGCTTCAACCACCACTCGGAGAATGGATATTTCACATAACATTCCTGGTTGGTATGAATTACACTCCATTACTACGGTAATTGATTTTGGATAGTGACCAATGATCTCTCGGGATAGGAGGTCTATAGGAACACAATCGCCTAAGATAGGAATGATGGGAAGGACTTGAAGAAATTCCAACTACTTCATAAAGAATGACTACGGAGAAGAAACGAAATCACATCTAGTAGCATGACTAGACGATGAATCTAAGATGGGGGAATAAAGGCCTTAGTAAATTCATGAATCGGAAACAAGATAATGATCTGGTGGTACAGGAAGGATTCTCGAAGTAAGATCAGAGTAGCGCAGCGAAAGAATAGTGGATCATAAGAAAGATAGATCGTTTTGACGGTAGGCATTTACTCGACTCAAATTTCGAGGACGAAATTTTATTTAAGGGGGGTAGATTGTAACACCCTGTAACTCTGCGAGCGTGCCACGTCGCGAGCAAATAATTGGATAAATAAAATAAAGCATTTTTAGTAAATAAATAGCGAAAGTAATTAGTTGAGGGTTATTATGAATTAGTGAAAAAAATAATAATAATAGTAAAAAAAAATAATGCTAATGATAGTGTGATAAAACTATAAATTATGTTTTATAGATATGTATAATAGTCGAAATAATTAATTGATGTTTATTGTGACTAGTGTGGGAAAGAAAATATAGGGATGTAATTAAGGAAAATTAAATAAATAAAATATCAATAAATAAATAGTTAGACCAATTAGTTTGAGTTATGAAAAAAAATAATGAAAAAAAAATATAGATATATGAAATTATAATATGATTTAACTAAGTTAACTTAATTAGAAAATGGAGGGGAGGAACGTTGGCATTTTGAAGATGCTGGAACAGGGAGAAGCAACTACAAATTTCGGGTCCAGTTGCCGTATCAGTGTCTGGAGATTTCTGGGCGGATGAGTTTGGCGGCAAATGAAGGAATTTTTTTGGACAAATAAAACATTACAAAATAGGGGCTGATTGTTGTGTATTGAGAGCGTGGTTTGGGCAGTTGCTTCAGACGGATGTGATGAATGAAGACAAGCTGCTTCGGAATTTCGTCCTATGTATGTTGCTGCTGGCATCACGGTTGAAGTCATTGTTGCTAATCCCGGCTGCTGCTGCTGTTGAAAGGAAAAGAGAAAATTGAAAAGGAAGAGGACGGGAAACAGGGACGTCAAAATTGATCGACTGATAAGGAAAAGAATGGAAAATAGAGCGATCGTGCTCTGTTGCAGCTACGACTGCCATTGCAACTATTGTTGCTACCACGACCGAACGAACAAGGGATAAGCTGAAGAGAGGAAGAGACGAAGAAGCAGCTGGTTCCTGCAACTACTATGGTGGCGGTAATGAATTGATGTGCTACTGTTGAAGAACAAAACAGGGGGCGTTTGGATTGTTGGCAGCCATTGCAACTGCTGCTGCTTGTTGATGTTACTGGTTATGGATTGAAATAAGGGAAAAGAAGAAGAACGAGCTGCTGGTGCAGCATGAATGAAGAAGAATCAGAAGTGTGTCTGTTGTTGCAGACCGAGGTGGAATTGATGAAGAACGGTGTTTGCTGGCTGTGGACCGAAACAGGGGCGGCTACAAATTAGTGTTCCGGTGGGACGAACAGAATTATGATCAGAGTTCGGCCGAGAGATGGGTGTAACCTGTTGCTGTGCTGCTACCGTCTTCACGGTAGAACAGAGAAGTGGGGTAGAACCAGAGTATGGTTATTTTGTTAATGGTGCTGGTGATAGTGGACAAGGTGAACAGAAGAGGCTAGGTGTTGCAACTGCTGTGGGACGGCGATGCATGAGCAGAGGAACGATGATGAGCTGCTGGGAAATTAGGCTGCACGGTGAACTGAACACGGTCCGGTGGTGCGTTGTTGTGGCAGCTTCTTCACCAATTCGAAATTGATCAGATTAAAGGGGTAAGTGGTAAATGAATTAGATAAATTAAAGTAAACATAGTTAGTAGGTAATCTAAGTATAGGGACACAAACGACTCATAAAAAATGTGTTTAATTCCTCGTGAACCTTAGTAGTATGAAAATAATAGAAATATTAATCGAGAAATCATACGCCATAATTATTTTGCAGATAAAAAACTCTAGGACGGTCGTAGCGACAAAGGAGTAGGAAATCGCCAAGAATTCAGGTGGGCATGATTTTCTCTCTCACATGTATTATTTGGATTTAAAATTCAAGACATTGTTTGAATAGATTATAGGTTGTTATTGTTTTGAAAAAAGGTTGATTTGAATTGTTGAAATTGGATGCTTTGGTTGAAATTGTTGAATTGTCGAATGATTTACCGTTATGCATGATTGCTATTAAGATTTACTGCTCATGTGATATTTCATTGATCTATTTCTGATATCATGTTGATTGAATGTTTTGGGCTTGAATGCGTGATTGCTTCACTAAATTAAGATTAAAGGCTAAATAAAAATTACACACACCGGTACGACAGACTGCATAGCATCATAAATATTCCTGACGCTTAGTGTCGATAGCAAATTTCATTATCTTGGGAATCATAAGGAATAGGCTACATAGCGTTCCTTACCTTTGACTGTGATATCTTGGGAATAAAAAGGAATAGGCCGCACGGCGTTCCTTTCCTTAGATTTTGCTCAACACTTGATTTGTCTTCGGGATTTGGTAACAGGCTGCATAACATTACCTTAGTAATTGGTTGCATAGCATTACTGTCCCTTAGACTGTGATTCACATGTACAGGCCGCAGGGCGTACATGGGGATAAGTAATAGGTTGCAGAGCGTTACTTATCTTTGGATGTTGATGTTCTTGATTTCTTATTTCTGGCCAAAATGCATGCACTTATTTCCATCCTGGATCACAAAGGAATATTGGGAGTCTAACCAATTCTTCCGGTTTAGGTTACAACAAACAATTTAATGTTTGAAATGCCTAATGTTTGAAAGTGTTTGTAATGTTTTGGATTGGGTCTGTATAATGCGTGTGATGTGTAGGAATGATCCACTGGGTTTTCGAGCTCACCCTTTATATATTTTAGGTACACTTGGACGTAGAGTATATTGACTTACTCCAGAAGACCTGCACTTTGAATTGGACGCCTCGTGGGGAGGTCTTCAGGGATAGGTGACTTGGAAACTATGTTTTATGTATTGTACTGGATTATTTTAATACATTTACACTGGTTTAACTTTAGTCGTTTCATTTTTCAATGGTTTTTCTTGTTTAATGGTTTTGTTATGAATGAGTAGTTTTAAAATATTTCTGCTATAGTATTTGATGACTTATATTAATGAAACCAGTGAATATCTCAGGAACTCGTTTTAATTCTTTTATTCCATATGAGAGATTATCCAGACATTGGTTTGGAAACTAATGATTTTGAACAGCATTCCGAAGAAAAAGATTTTGACAGAAGAAAATTTTAGTAGCATCTCGATTTTCATCGAGCGACAATCCACACGTGATGTAACACGTGAATGGAGGTCCGGTCGAAAATTGGGGTGTTACAGATATTGTCTTCAAGGAACAGTTTGTGATTAATAATCTCAAATCCAAATTTAATCTTAGTATCAATTTTATCAAGGCTGACATCAGAGTTGAAGGTTGAAAACTTAAATTAAATCAAAAGCTGATTGAAAACAAATGAGTATTGGTTTGGAATGATGTCAATTGAGATTCTAGGATAGTAAATAATCATGTATTCCTCTTTAATTCTTATTTCAATCAATCTACTTCATGTCTTTATATTTTATAACACTAATCATTAAAACCCTTTCTGGAGGCACCTTAATACCTATTATTCTCTTCCCTAATACCCCTTCTCAAGGCATATAGTTAACAAACTAATGTAATAAGCACATCAATCACATGCAACCTCCTATAAAATCAACAACCTCTCAGTCAATTGATCCTTCTAGGTCTATACTTTGATTATCCAATTGTTGAACACTTGTCTTTCAATGGTTCAACAATCGAAAATCAATTTGTTTGTGGCCAGTAAATAAAAAGCAGTAATCTTACAAACTATAAAATAATACCTCACAATAGATTAATCAAAATAAAATTTAAAGATTCTTACAATCAAAATTTACATTGTAGAAATATAAATTGCTTAGCCAGACATAATGTAAAATTCACAGCAACTAAAATTAAACGAATCAAAGACGATACTCAGTGATTAGATCTTGTTCTTCATTTTCTCCTTCGCCTTTACTCTCTTCTTTGTGCTTTAGCTGTCGATATAGTAGACTCGAATAATCCTACCATAATACCATTTTCATATTTATATATGTCATTAAAAACCACTTAAAACACGTATTATAAAACCTTAAAATTATAACTTAATTACACTACCGTGGTAGTGCTAATAATCACAAATTCGCGAAAGTCACAAAATTTGACTCATTCTCGTGTTATCGCGGTACTGTACCGTAGTAACACTTCAACAACAATATTTTCTACTCTAGTTACCACGGTAATGCTTCTTTTGCACTATGTCATGTTCTGGATACCTCGGTACTGATCCATGGTAACATTCTACTTGTTCATCCTCCTATTCATGTTCATATTACTGCAATAATATGTTACTCGATATATAGTAGTAGTAAGTTGGAATCCATCATTTTAAGCCCTTTTCATCTTCTTTCTTTAGTGTACGTGTTTCCATCCATCCTGAACCCACACAAATCACTAAGATCCTTTCTTGTCATCAAATCATAGATAGAATTACATAGATACTGTATTGAAATTCTCTAAACATGTAATTAAATTGCAATGCTCCTACAAATGCTTATGTACCTAATTATAAGTAAATACACTCTATTCCCTACCTAAACCCATGCAAAACATATATGAACTACCTAGTATATAGTTAGTATGCAATGCAAGTAACAAGACTGCACTTGTTTTTTCCTCTATTTTTTGAACTTTTATTCCAGTTACCATGTTACTCTACCGCTATACTATATTGTCACTTATTCATTGTATTCTAGTTATCACAGTTCTTTAGTTTTATCTTTCATTCTCCAATGTTCATTTTGGTTACTACGGTACACTAATACAATATTGTGAGTATTTTCTTTTGATTCACACTAGTTACCGTGATACTATGACTTACCTCTTTGATTCATTTAGGTTATTGTAATACTCTACTGTGATAATGTGTCTGTTTTCCTTTCTTGTTTCTTGGTTACTTGCTCTAATTACTATAGGATTCCTTTCTTCTACCATGGTACATAAAAGCTAGTCAATGCTTAGACTCGTCCATTATGATATCCTTGCACACTATATGCCATATTGGATAGAGAATCATTAGAGTATGGTTTAAAAGTATTAAAAACACATTGATCGCTAAGAATAATAACTTGATTCTTAATCTTTAAGGTTGACGATTCAAGAAGACTTAGAATAACAATACAAGGACTAGAAGCAACTGAGCATTAAGGTAGATAAGATTTCTAATTTTTAATTTATTATCTTGATTAAATAAAGTATGCATGTATGCTTGTTAGCTTGTGAATATGCTTTGAGTTGAATATGTATGTTGATGGTTGGATTTATATGATTAATGAATGTTGTTGCGTGTTTTCCATGATTTGCATGATATGATGATCAATGCTATATGAATAATCTATTTACATGCTCAGGATAGTGATGGAATGATGTTTATCATGTTTATAATGCTCACATGTATATTGTTGAATAATATATCTAATTTGGTATGCTGTGAGCATGGATTTACCTTTAAACAAAGATTAATAAAATCCATAACCACGTATCAGTGCCATGATGTACCAAGGGGTATCACTTTGAGTGTTCCAACCCAGACTTGGCTTGCAGAATAGTTGTTTACTTGATTGATTTGAAACTGGGAGTCTAGATTGACTCCACCTCCTTGATTGATGAATTAGGAGATTGGATTGACCCCACTTCATAGATTACATGGGTTTGCGTCTCTGGATTGATTTCACTCCCCAAATGTCGAACATTAAGGTGGATTCATTTCGGTCTTAATGTTAACTGATAAACAACTAATTGTTTGAATTACCTAATATATGAAAGTGTTTGACATGTGTGTTTTATTTGATTAAAATAATGATTTAAATATTTGAGATGATCCATTAGGCTCTTCGAACTCACTCTTTCTTTTTTTAACATTTCAGGAAGCTAGTGATCAAAAGTTGTGTGAATAATGAGAATCTTCTTTGTTATTAAGAGTTTAATTTTTCAGTTTATCATTTTGTTTTGGTTGCGCATGTTGGCCCTAGTTTACCCTTGTCAGTTTAAAAGTGGATTCATTTGTTGAACTCATAGGTCATTGTACCTCTCGAATTTTGATTTGAAGTATACTTAAATTGAGAAAGTTTATTTGGCTTATTTTGTACAAAGTTAATCTAGAATTAATGTGAGTTGTTGTCATTAGGAAGTCTCATAGAATTGAGATAGATAAAGAAGGACAGTATAAAAAAGAGAGATACGTGACGTCTCATTTCTCGAGTGGGCCTTGATAGTACGATCATGTTTCACACGTAACGTTAACATGCCTATTGCTATTGTTATTATTGATTTGAGGGCATTCTAGTAACTGTGCCCTCCAGAACAAACCGACTATCAGAAGGTAGGATGTTACAATGTACTACTAAAAAATTTTGTTAAATAATTAAAAATAAATAAGTTTAATGAAATTAAATGAAAAAAGTTAAGTGAATTAACTGTGAAGATTTTAAGAAATTTTTGGGTGCAAATTATAGGTTGGCAAATGAAAAATAATATGTTATGGAGATATAATAACATAAGAATTTTAGTGCAAAAATTGTAAATATTTTGATATAGAAAAGTTACCCAAAAATGAAAAATAATATGAAATATTGAGGTATAGAAATATATAAGAGAAGTAGAAATAAGAAACCTTATTTAAAAGCTTATTGTATACCAATTTCAAGAAAATAGGTTAATTCATACACTAGAAATAGAAAGTTAGCAAGAAAAATAGCAATGGGTATAAAATAAAATAGGCAAATAAAACTTAATTTGATATTTAAATAAAAATGTCAAATAAGCAGAGTTAGTTATAAAAAATGACATTTAAGTAGGTATCTAAAAAAATAAAAAAATAATTTAAAGAATTACTTTCATTTCTTATATATATATATTATTAAAAAAATAGAAATAAAAAATTTATTAGTCAAATTATTTAATAAAACCTGATTAGCATGTTATATATATATATATATATATATATATATATATATATATGGGTTACAAAAGTAAAAGTGAGAAATATTATTAATCAGTTATTTAAGTAAATTATCTAATTAGCTAGTTGATTTGGATTTAATACA
>JAJIYU010010018.1:0-16501 GCA_030144865.1 Tinospora cordifolia | reverse complement strand
AAAATCTGATAATTACTCCAAAAATTCATAAATCCATCCTATAAATTATTTTCCTCAAGAAAACACATTTTCCTAATACTTTCATGTGTTTTCTCCTTAAAATTTCATTTTCTCAAATTATTTTCATTTCCTTTAATAATTAATTCGAAATTGAGAAATATTGAGAAAAATTTTGTATTTTCTCATTAAAATTTCAAAAAATACATAGAGTACATAGTTGTCGGATTCGTCAATCCGTTGTAAAAAATGTGGGTTGTCACAGGTTATCTCGCACTAAAAAGTGTGGTTGCTAAGCAGACTTCGGTCTTGCCGCCAGATCTGGAGGTTTTCCCACAAGCTTATATGAGTAGTCAGAGTTGAAGAACACTCTTACTTTCTATAAAAGAAAATTAGAAGGTGGAAAATTAAGGCAAGAAAGTGAGTAGAAGTCAAAAAAGATTCCAAATATGGTATCCTGACTAAACAAAGGTTGTGAGTCAACCAGATTGAATCCTAGGTCTAAAGGGAAGACCCTAGATAGAAAAGTGGTGTAGCCATGGGTGGCAAGTGGATCAAAAGCATAAATATATAGGGCATAGGCTAGAAACTGAAACTTGTGTAAAAACAAAACATTGTTTGATCAAGACACGATACCAAAAAGCTTATGTATCTTTCAGTTGCTATGTAGTATGGGATGCCTAGGGATTCGAGGGTATGGAAGAAGCCTGGACTCGGAGAATGATGGACCATGTGTGGTGAATAATCAATAACTCTGATAGAACGGGTTTATCTATGCTCACTGTTATGGGACATGAGAGTATAGTGGGCTTGGGAACCTTAGTTATCGAGCAATTTGTGAAATTGTTTGAGTGTGACTCTATTCTGGGTGAAAGCCTAAGTGGAAAGGGTAGAGTGGTATTGGACACTTGAACCTGAAAGCTTAGGTGGAAGCTTGGAAGCCTGTTGTCTTAGCTTGATTGTATGATTGTGTGATATGCATGCTTTACTGTTTATTTGCTTTAAGACCAAATCCTGTACCAATGCATGAAAAGAACCTACAAGAAAAACCTTTAAGCCACTGAACAAATCGAGGACCTAAAAACAAGAATCTAGAGTCATAATAGTACGAACATTTGACGAGACAAATGCTGACAGGTGTTAAATTTATAAACGATGGCTTGGACAAGAAAGTACCCTACTCGATCCACCACCTTTGATGAGACAGAGCCACAAGAACAGGAACTGCCTGCTAGAATGGAGGCACGGATGGAGGCCATGATGAATGAGATGTCGCAGAAGGTGCTAGATCAACTATTAATCCCTCAGGTGGCTCCTCAGCCTCGAGTACCTAAACCCACCCAAGTTCAACAACCAGCATCAGTTGCCCAGGATCCCAAATGTCAGAGCGCCCAGGAGGGTTTAGATGATGAGAAACAGAGAAAGATGCTGATAGTTCCACCCTCCTTCATTCAATGGTACTACAGATTGCATTTCAACAGACCACTCGTACCAAGAGATGGAGGAAATTCTCAATGTTCTGAAGGTAACTGGGTCAAGAAGGGTGGTACTAGCCATGCACCACTTCAAAGGACTAGCCAGAAGTTGGTGACGAATGATTAGGATAGACCCTAATACATATATTGATGCTATGAGCTGGGAGAACTTCACAGAAATCTTCTATGAAAAGTTTTTTTCTAGAAGCGACTTTGAGCAAGCTATATGAGGACTTTGTTCGACTGAATTAGAAGGACATGATCGTAGCTGAATATAAGAAGAAGTTCATTGAACTGGCCAAATTCTCCCCAAATTTGATCAGGGAGGAAAAAAGGAAGACAAATCGATTCGCACAGGGTCTCAAGATGGAGATCTAAAAGATAGTGATGACTCTAGGCCTAAAGACTTACAAAGACGTCGTGGAAAAGGCTCTAACTCTGGAACAAGAACTCAACTTGGAACAAAGGTTGTGGGGGAAGAATAAGAGGCCCAGGAATGAAAATAATCAAGGGGCTCAAAAGAAATGTGAGAATGGTGGGAATGTACCACAGAGACAGGGACAAAATAAAGACGAGTCAAGGGAGAAAGCAAAGAGACAATGTATGTGCTACGTGTGCAAGCAGAGAGGCCATATAGCAAGAAATTGCCTGACTACACCAGCTCAAGCTCCCAGCAACACCAGAACACTCAGGGAGGAGGTAAGAACGGTCATCCTCAAGTCGAACAACAACAATAGAATGCCAATCTTGGGTAAAACCAAGGTTATGGTCAAAATCAGGCTAGAATGTTTGTTGTTGAGACTCATGAAGACCCGGTCCCTACAGTGGAAGGTACGTTCCTGTTATTCAATGTTGTTGTGAAACTATTGTTTGACTTGGGTGCCTCAAAATCATTTATTTCTAAGAAATCAGCTGATAGATTACAACTTGTGACAAAAACACTACGCATAACTTTGAATGTGTCCACACCAATAGGGACACTGTGACTTCAAAAAGAATGTGTAGTTGTGACCTAAAGTTTGGGGATAAACTCTTAACGGTTGATCTATGTACTTTACCTTTCTATGGCTATAATGTAATCTTGGGGATGGATTGGTTAGACTGGTACCAAGCCCAAATAAATTGTCTTAAAAGACGAGTGAGCATAACCCTACCTTCTAAAAAAACCTATAGAATCAATGGGGATATGCAGTGACTACCGAGGAGTCCAACCTTAGCCATGATGAACTATTTAAGGCAGAAGAATGAGTTCAAGGAACTCTCTGAAGAAGAACCTATTGAATTAAAGAAAATTCAAGACCTAGCAGTGGTTAGTGAGTACGAGAATGTGTTTCCAGACGACTTACCCAACTACCACCTGCTAGAGAATTAGAGTTCAAGATTAAACTTCACCCTAGAACCAACCCTATAGCCATACCTCCTATAGAATGGCACCAGTAGAACTAATCGAGTTGAAGTCTCAACTCGACGAACTCTGGGAGAAAGGGTTTATCAGGCCAAGTGAGTCACCTTGGGAGCTCTTGTACCGTTCGTGAAGATGAAAGATGGTTCTATGAGATTATGTGTCAACTACCGAAAGCTGAACCATGCTACAGTAAAGAATAAGTACCCTCTACCAAGGATTGATGACCTATTCAATTAATTGAGAAGAGCTACTCATTTCTCAGATATTGATCTTAGGTCATGTTATTATCAATTAAGAATAAGGGAGTCCGACATATACAAGACAGCCTTCAGAATGAGATACAGACACTTTGAATTCACAGTGATGCCCTTTGGTTTGACCAATGCCCAGCAGCATTCATAGATTTAATGAACTAAGTGTTTAGACAATACCTTGACCAGTTTGTAGTGTTATTCGTAGATGACATCCTGATTTACTCAAGGACAGAAGCTGAACACTTAGAACACTCGCGAATAGTGTTGGAGACCTTCAAAAGGCACTAGTTACATGCCAAGTTTAGTAATTGGGAATTATGGATGAAGACGGTCAAGTTCCTTAGCCATGTAGTATCAAAGGAAGGCATATCTTTAGATCTGGAAAAGGTAGAGGTTGTCGTGAATTGGAAGCAGCCAAAGACAGTTACAGAGATCCAAAGTTTTTAGGTTTGGCTGGATACTACATAAGGTTCATCCAAGACTTTTCTAAACTAGCAGAACCTATGACCAAGCTAACCAGAAAGGGAGTTAAGTTCAATTGGGATGAGAAATGCGAACAATCATTCCAAGAATTAAAGAAGAGATTGACTAAGGCCCCTATCCTAGCCACTCCAACCCATGGCGTTACCTTTACCCTTTATACTGATACATCACTGAGTGGACTGGGAGCAGTATTAGTGCAAGAAAGACAAGTAGTCTCTTATGCCTCGCGACAGCTGAAGATCCATGAGAAGAACTACCCTACTCACGACCTAGAGTTGGCAGCCATTGTATTTGCCCTGAAGATTTGGAGACACTACTTGTATGGTGAGAAATTTGATCTGTTTTAAGATCACAAGAGCTTGAAGTACATCTACACCTAGAAGGAGTTGAACCTCAGGCAACGGAGATGGATGGAGTTCTTGAAAGACTATAATTTTCAACTACGCTACCATCCGGGGAAGGCCAATGTAGTGGTTGATGTCTTGAGTAGGAAGTTCAACAAACAGGAGGAAGAGAAAGGCCAAATATACCAGTTGATTGATGACTTTAGGCTGGGTGTGACTCTAAATGAAAAACAAGCCTACCTCTACACTATATCTTGCCAACCGGATCTTCTGCACTAGATTAGGGATGAATAAAGATAAGACAAATGACTTACCAGTCTAATTGAAGGGGTTACATAGGGCAAGCATGCTGACTTCAGGTTAGATGTTGAAAATATCCTAAGGCTCGGGGAAAGGATATGTGTACCTCAGAATGGACAGAGTAAGTACACCATACTGGATGGGGCTCATCAGACCAAGTATACGATGCATTTAGGTGGAGATAAGATGTACCAGAATCTTTGAAAGGCTTATTGATGGAGAGGGATGAAAAGAGACGTGGCTAAGCATGTTTTTAAATGCTTAACCTGTCAATGAATAAAAGCAGAATACTAAAAACCCTCTGGATTGTTACAACCACTCCCTATCCCTCAATGGAAGTGGGATAACATTGTCATGGATTTTGTCAGTAGTTTGCCTAGGAATCAGAAAGGAGAGGATACTGTTTGTGTGATTGTGGATCGTCTCACCAAAGTGGCTCATTTCCTACCAATCAAACCCACATACCAAGTTAGTAAGCTGGGAGAACTGTATGTGAAAGAGATAGTAAGGTTGCATGGTGTGCCCAAGACGATAGTATCTGACCGAGACTCTTGTTCACTTCTCAGATCTGGCAGAGCCTACAAATGGAGTTGGGTACTAAAATCACCATGAGCACTACTTTTTATCCTCATACAGATGGGAAATCTGAGAGAGTTATCCAAACCTTAGAAGACATGTTGAAATCTTGTGTTCTGAACTTTAAAAGAAACTGGAGCAAGTACCTGCCTTTAGCAGAATTTGCCTCTAACAATAGTTATCAGGCAAGTATCAAGATGGCTCCATATGAGGCTCTGTATGGAAGGTCTTATAGATCACCAACCTGTTGGGCCGAACTTGAAGATCATGTTCCTGCTAGGCTAAACTTGGTGGAAGAAATGAACAACCAAGTCAAACTAATACGAAAAAGGTTGGCTATAGCTCAAAGTAGTCAAAAGAGCTATGATGACAAGAGAAGGAGATCCCTAGAGTTTTAAGTAGAGGACAAAGTAATTTTAAGAATCACTCCTCATAAGGGTATTACGAGGTTCATATTTATGGAGAAATTATCACCGAGATTTGTTGGACCCTTTGAAATACTTAGGAGGATCGGAGAATGTACTTACCAGTTGAAGCTACCGAACTAGATGACTTCAACCCACAATGTGTTTCACGTGTCGATTTTGAGAAAGTATGAACCAGACCCTTCTCACATCATCTATTGGAAAGAAGTAAATGTTCAAGAGGATGCCACTTATGAAGAAGCGGCAATTAGAATACTTGATCACACGGTATAAAACCTGAGAACTAAGAATATTCCCTTAGTTAAGGTGTTGAGGAAAAATCATGGAATGGAAGAGGCTACCTAGGAGCTAGAGAGTGAAATGAAGACTAAGTACCCACATCTGTTTACTAAAAAACCAAGAATAAGTACAAATTTCAAAGACAAAATTCCTTTTAAGGAGGGTAGAAATGTAACACCTATGAATTGTATACGAATTGCAAATAAAATATTTCTTTTCTAAATATAAATTGTGTTAACTCTACAGTATGAAATAAATTAATTTAATTGGAAAACTTTGGTATCCGAGAATAAATAATAGAAACATATATATATATATGAGATGCGAATATTAAATAAATACAAATATATAAAAATATGCGTTATGGTTTTAAAAAATATTATTATATAATATGTGTATGAATAATATGTGTGGATGTTAAAATAAAATCATATAATATATTACACATGTATATATATAATAGAATGTATGAGGATTAATAATCGTAAATTTATAACATTTTTATTTAATTAAAAAATGTCATATATGTACATCTATTTAATACAAGTATGATATTATATAAGTATAAATTTATAATATTATAATTGTATTACATAAATAATTGTATGTATAATAGCATAAAATTATATATATATATATATATATAAGAAAGAAAAAAACAAAACAAAACAAAACATGGGCACATGAATTCGGCAAAATCGCTGAATTCACACACATGTGCGGGTGAATACGCGCCGCACGATTTCGCCGAGATTGTGCGGCCGTGATCAATGCTCAAAAACATCAAAAAAAGGGAAAAAACAAAGAAAAATGAGGAAAACCCAAAAAAATAGAAAGAAAAATCCAAAAATATACCCAAAAAAACCTTAAAACCTATTATTTGATTTGGAGCTGCCAAGACCTAATAAAAATAGAAAATTTCTATATGAAAAATGTCCAAAGTTACCAACTTTTACTCCCCTAAACTCTATATAAAAAACCTCTAGTGCTCTCATTCTTTTCATCCCATAGCAAGAACATACTAGTCTCTTTTGACTCTCTCTGCCCTTCTTCTTGGCAATCTCCTCAATTCTTGAATAATATTGAACAGTTCTTCAGTGATTCTGAGAGTTATTGAATGTTTCGAAGTTTTGGAGTAACGGAACTCTGTCAGATTTCAGAAGCATGCAAAAGAAATTTATTTTTAAGGTGGAAGTGACTTCTCAAACCCCTATTCTACTTTTTAGTTTAATACCATGTTCATGGATATTTAATTTCAGTTTGGTATGCATAGTATGTTTGAATAACATGTTTTCTTTTTTTAAAAAAAAATTATAATTAAGATTTGCATGTACATCATTGAATCATGTCATGATTAAATTATACATATTTAGGTTTATTTTAAAGCATGATGCATGCTAAGTGTTTACTTTCATGTTTTGAATGTTTATATGTTGAAATTATTTTTATCTATTTTTCTTGAGTTTGATTTATTTATAATTCATGATTATGAGATTTAATGAAAGATGTTGAGATTAAAAACCACGTACTGTTACAGTGAACATAAGGGTTACTATGGGTGTTCTTTACATGTGATTAGTTTACATGGGTGATGTCCCAAAGTACTTGGAATATTGGCTAGCCCCCTAGTTCAATGAAACTTGACAAAAAAAAACTGTATTTTCACTCAAGGGAGATATTTTGATAAAGAACACTAAGGACTTTGATACCCTTTTAGTCAAATTTACAATTATAAACAAAATGTTGTTTGAAACGCCTAATGATTTACAAGTATTTGAATTTGAATGTGTTATTAATGCTAAATTAGTAATTTAGTTGTTTGAAAAAGATCCAATGGGCTATGTGCTCACTCCTTCTTTCTATTTTTCAGGAAATTGAATTACATGAAGACTATGAATATTAGTCAAGTTTTTTTTATTTACAAAGTTTCTAATTTCTATGTAAGGGCATGATGCCCAAGTTTTGAATTTTTTTGCTATAATAGTTTTTCTTCAAGATTGAATTATGTACTCAATTTTATTCAATTAATAGAGTTTATGAATTTCTTTTATTTCTTGTATTATTACCTTATTAAATTCCTAAATTTGAGTTATGTACGCTAAAATATTATTAAGGCACGAAATAATTGAAATAAAAAGTCAAGTTATGTACTTGTAAAGTAACACTAGCCCGGCCCGCCTTGTGGTAAAGTCCAAATTGAAAGTCTCGGAGGTTGGGGTGTTACACGTGAAGTGGGAGTAACTTCAATGCCTAAGAAATAACATAAAACACCCATATCTTTCAACTTGAACTTTGAATTCATCTTAGAGACCACATGATTAATGGCGGCGACATCATTACCAGTAATAATTACATCATCAACATAAACCAAGATGCAAAGAACACAACTGGCAGAGAAGAAACAAAATAGTGAAGAATCATATTTGAATAGAAGAAATCCAAAGCTAGCCAATGTTGTCTATAGATTTTCAAACCAAGCTCTAGGAGCTTGTTTTAAACCATAAATTGCTTTTGCAACTTGCAAACAAGACCTGGATTGTTGGAGTCAACAAAACCAGGAGGTTGCTGCATAAACACATCTTCATCTAGATGACCATTCAAGAAGGCAATATTAAAATCAGGTTGTCTTAACACCCATCCTTTATAAACAACTAGAGAATAATAACTTGAATGTTCTAAGGTTTCATGACTGGACTAAATATTTCTGAGAAATCGAAAACCTTCAATTTGATGAAAACCCTTAGCCACCAATCGTGTTTTATGACGAAGAAGAGAACCATCAGAGTTTCTTTTAACCTTAAAGACCCATTTGTAACCAATGATTTGTCTATCACTAGGAACAAGCACTAGACTCCAAGTTTGATTTTATTGTAAAGAAAAAATCTCTTTAGACATGGCTTTGAACCAAAATGGATAACTAACAGCTTGTTTAACATTAGTAGGCACTGAGTCATCAAATTGAGTATGCCACGCTTTAGGTTTAAAAATGATAGCCTTAGCTCTTGTAATCATTGGATGTTGATTACAAGAAATAACTAGTCATAAAGGTAACTGATTCGCACAAGAACCTGCATTTGTAGCAATAGAACTAGAATTAGTAGTAGCAGATGGAGAAGAAATAGCAGTAGCAGGTAGAGAAGAAGTAGTAGTAGCAAGTGGACAAGGCGTAGTAGCAGCAGAAGGTGGAAAAGAAATAGTAGCAACAGTAGGCAAAAAAGAAGCAACAACAGGATGATCAGCATTTGAAGAAGGCATAACAGGTGGCATGGAAATAGGAGAACCAATAGATAAAGAAGTAGAAGACATCATATAATACCCTGAAAACTCTATATTTAATTAAATGAAATTTAAGATCAATTCAGTGAAATTGGGTGCAAAATGAAACTGGGCTCATTTCGGGGCTAAATTTGATAGCTTTCCAAAAGTCTCATTTGGTGACCCTTAGAGACCCAAAACAACCTAAAATGAAGTAAGGTGACATAAACAAACTAATTGGACAACATATCCAAAAATTAGAACAATTGGTCAAGATTAGAGTTTTCATTTACCAAACGCCCATCAGGGGGTCCAAATTAGAAAGAATTGGCATTTAAAGTACTTCGGGGAGTCGAAATGACCCAAAATGAGACAGGATGACATGAACTAACAAAATAAGTAACATATCCAAAAATCATGACAATTGGCCAAGATTTGGATTTTCATTTCATAGTACCTTCAATGAGTTCTAAATAAGGAAAGTAAATGAAAACCAATTTGGCCACACCATATATTGAAATTCTTAATTTTTTTTATGTAATTCCATAACTATAGGTTGTAGATGATAACTCCTTGTGAATAAAGATATATTAAGTTTTATTTGATTTTTGTGAACCCAACAAGTCATGGCCACCTAAGCATGTGTAAATCACATGGGTGGAACACCATGATCATGTGTACCCTCACCCTACAAAGCTCCATGAGATGTTTCCTTTAGTTGAATCCTTATAAAATGATCTCATGTTCCATGCAAATGATATATTTTACCACACTATGAGATGTCCCACTTAGTACTAAGAAACCATGAATGAATGATCTCATGTACGCCATGCACCACCATGCAAAAGCGGTCCACCTATGATGTGTGTGTACACACATGTGAGCAACCCTAATTAGAAGTGTCTAAATGATGAACCAAACTCATACCCTAATCCTAGCCATCACTTACTGTGAGAATTCTATGAGGAAAGTTGTTAAAATACACTACGAATGAGACAAAAAATTCAGAGAAGGAAACAGTAACACACGGGCCCTCAATTCCCACGGGTTCCCTCGGGCCGCACTCAGAGAAGGCACGCCCGCTCGACTGGGGAACCTGCTGCCGCATCATCCACCGAGAGCCGAAGCGCCACTTAATTCAATCTCACATTCTATTTCTTTCTTTTTATCTCTTTCTATCCTTTAGGTAATAATGAAATCAAATTAGAATAAACATGAATTTTTTTTTTTTGAAACGGATTTCTAAGTAAATAAAATGATCAGTAAAATTTCAACTAAAAAGAGGAGCATCAAATTCAAATTTAACAATATCAAAATTTCTACAATAAATCCAAAACCCTCCGTCTCATATAAAGATCAGTCTAAAAAAAGGGCACAGGCCCTATTCATTTAAGTACAAAAATGAAATGCAGAGAAGTAATAACAAGCTCCCCAATGAGGTTTCATCAAAAGAGTCGCATAAGGATAGCCAACTCGCACTGTGTCAACTGTCACCTGAAATAAAAAAGTGGGGTGAGCTCGAGAGCCCAATGACGTCACTAGCATTATTCAAACCAAAATACCAAACATACAAACACTTTCAATACATTAGGGCATTTCAAACACTTTATTATTTTTCGTTGTAGTTGAGACCAAAAGGTTTGTAGCCTCGGTGTCCCCCTCGTGGTCCAAGAGTAAATCTGGAGGTACCGCCCAAGGGCCGGTTACCTTTTGGGACCCTGGAGGGGCGTGAGGTCCAAAGCGACACGCAGCTCTACAGCCAATCTAGTTGAGGACACCCACGATGACACCCTAAGGTCGTCACCACGCCAGTACATGGTTTTTGTCTTAATTTAATCTTTTCTTTGTTTCACATTTACATTGTAAATCACACATCATAAGTAATACGTCAAATGCATGTCAATCATTCGTGCTATCATTTAAAAAAGATTCAATCATGGTATGAACTACTTCATATTATCTATGCATGTGAGTGTGAGAATTTTTAATCAATCATCATGTTATTACAGCATCCAATCAAACATTCCAATCAATAGTCACTCACTAATTATCCAATCAATAGTCACTGACTAATAAATTCTAGCATGCTCCTAATTGGTAATTAAGTTAAGCAATCATCAAGTTTAAGATTTAAAATCCAAATAATAATAAGGAGCGTAGTAATCACACCCACCTAATTTTCTGGAATCGCTCGGCACCTCTACGCCGCCCCAATATTTTTGATCTAAAATTAAAATCAAGATAATTAATTAATTATTTTTCAAGTTCCTCCTATTCACCCAAAAATCCCTATTTCTACTTCAATTTAGATGAATTAAATTTTTAATACTTAAAAATTCCTTAAAATTTCCTTTAACCCTCAAATAAATATTTTCTACTTCCATAGGACAGTTCTAATTTTTAATATTTACATCAAGACTCTAATCATATTTCTTTATATCAAATTATCCATTCGTATTAAAATTAACTCTATTATGAACAAAACAATACTTCCAATTTCATATTTTTCTTTTTAACTACTAAAGGTTTAGATTTTTCTAAACTTCATTTTGTGCATCAAAAATCACAGAAATAATAAACTTTCAACCATCAAAATTTAGCAAAATTATACCTCTTCACTGTGATCGATCCCTTTTGTTCCCTTTTGAAACCGTGATTTGATGCCCTAAATCTATCGCATTCAACACACAAGCATTCATCATTAAAATACATTCAACCAAAAGTTAGAAAATCACACTCTCATGGCTAAAAACGTGCTCACCAGATTCAAAAGGGTTTTGAAATGGTTTGTATGAGTTCGAAAATCCTAGATCTTGGTTGAAACGTTTTGAAGCGAGCTTGTGAAGACCCAGCCGTGGTTCGAAGTGGATCTAGCATGACTGTTGCAGATCCGGCGAGTGTGGAATGAGGTGGTGGCTATTTGCAGATCTAAGCTCAAATGAGGTGAAACAGTTGCTGTTCGTTGGCATGATTTGAACCAGATCGTGGCTGGTTTTGATGGTGATGATGGTAGATCTGGCAAGATTTGAATAGCTTGACGATGCTAATTTGTAGTTGCCTATTCGTTCTTCTTCCTCCATGGCCAGCAGCAAGCTCTCCTCTTCGTTCTTCCTCTTTGTGGTGCAAGAATGCACCAACACAGACAGCACAGACAGCACGAACGCGGATATGGCTGATCTTCTACTTCACAGACAGCACGCAGTTCTTCTTCTTTATGGTGCACAGACTAGCGACAATGTTTTCGTTCTTTTTGTTCTTCTTCGCACAACAGAAGATGCACCAGGTGTAGCAGCCAAAAGTGGTGGACAGCAAGCAGCAAAATGGTGGATAGCAAGCAACCCCTTTTCGTTGTTCCTAGTTCAATAGCGGCATCAACAAACCAACAATGGCTGGTTTTTTTCGTTCTTCCAAATCGCAACGACAGCAATGGGATGAGTAGATCTGTGGGTTCGTGAGCACCGAACAAGGCGAGGTGAACTAGATCATGGTTGTGGGTCTTTGTTCCTCCTCAGATCTAAAACTTCCTCAAATCGTGGCTATGAACCAGATCCTAAGCTACGAACTAGATCCATGGCCAGTGGCAAGGTTTTCATTCTTCAGATCTAAAATTTACACTTTCAAATCTGAAGTTCATCACTCCAGATCACGCATAAGAGCACAAAAAATCTAGATTTTTGATCCCAAAACCGAATCCCCCCTCTTCTTTTTTTTCCTTTTTTTTTGTTCTTGCTCTAGAACTTGAATGAAGATGAAAATGAGCTCTTTCCCCTTTTTTGTGTGCTTTGTTTGTGTGCTTGTTTGTTTGTGTCCAAAGCATGGAGAGCTTCCCTTTATATATAAGCACACATAGGTATTTTATTTTTATTATATATATATATATATATGTGTGTGTGTGTGTGTGTGTGTGCGTGTGTGTGTGTGTATTGTAGCACCTAATTAAAATCATTGGAATCAAGCCCATAATTTTTTTTCAAATCATAATCTTTCATTATATATATATATATTTCGAAATGACATGTACGTTTTAAAAGTTTCGAGGTATTACAACCTTCCCCCCTTAAAAGAATTTCGTCTTCAAAATTCAGAAGTATAAGCGCATGTATGATGTTATCCTATCAGGTGTTCCTAGTGAAGAAATTTGGGTGCTTCATCCGCATCTTGCTTTCCAACTCCCGTGATGCCTCTTCCAAATCATTATGCCTCCACAACACCTTGACTAAGGGAATGTCCTTGGTCCTGAGACTCTGCACCTTATGATCTAGTATTTTAACTATAGGTTTTTCGCAGGTTGCATTGTCTCAAAGTACGACCTCTTCCCAGTATATGACATGTGATGGGTTTTGCTCATACTTCTGCAGCATCGATACATGGAATATGTTATGGATCAAAGACATATGATTCGGCAAGTCCAACTCATGGGCGCACTCATCGACCCGCTTGAGTATCTCAAAAAAACTGATAAATCTTGGTGCTAGCTTTCCCTTGATTCTAAACCGTCTAATCCCTTTTGTGGACTAATCTTCAGGAAAACTCTAGCACTCGGTTGAAATTCTAAAAGCCTTCTTCTTTTGTCTGCATAATTTTTCTGCCTACTTTGAGCTATCACTAGCTTCTTCTGAATCTTCTTTACCTGAGTGTTCATTTCTTCTATCAATTTTGGTCTCGTGAGAACCTAATCCTCAAAGTCTGCCCACCAAGACGGCGATCTGCAGGGTCTACCATAGAGCGCTTCATATGGAGTCATCCATATGCTTGCCTTATAACTATTATTATAGGCAAACTCTGTCAAATGTAGGTACTTGCTCCAATTGCCCTTGAAATCAAGGACACAAGCTCTTAGCATATCTTCTAATATCTAAATGACCCTCTCAAACTAATTGTCGGTCTGAGGATGGAATGCAGTGCTCATAGTGAGTATGCTTCCGAGTTCTTTCTGTAAGCTTTGCCAGAATTGAGACGTGAACCCAGAATCTCTATCTAACACTATAGTCTTGAGGACACAATGTAATCTTACAATTTCCATGACATGTAGTTCCCCAAGCTTCCCAACTACATATGTAGATTGAATAGGTAGGAAATGAGCTACCTTCATCAATCGATCCACAATAACCCATATGATGTCTTCCTCCTTCTGAATCCTCGGTAAGCCGCTAACAAAGTCCATTGCAATATTTTCCTACTTCCATTTTGGTATTGGAAGTGATTGCAACATCCCTAAAGGTTTTTTGTGCTCCGCCTTCACTTGCTGACATGTCAAACATCTTGAGACATACCTAGCTATGTCCCTCTTCATACCTCTCCACCAATATGTCTTCTTCAAATTATGGTACATTTTATCACCTCCTAGATGTATTGTGTACTTAGTTTGATGAGCCTCATCCAGGATGGTTCTTCTACACTGTCCATTACCCAGCACACAAACTCTATTTTCCAGTCTCAGTATACCCTCTGCATCAATTCTAAAGTCTGTGTGCTTGCCTTGTTTAACACCTTCTGTGAGATCCACAATCACTTGTCACTTTTCTACTCATCTCTAATATGGTGTAATAGGTCTGGTTGGCAAGTCATAGCATACAAATATGCCTGTTTCTCATGTGATGCAATACCCAAGTTATATTCACTGATTAACTGGTACATCTATCCTTTGTCCTCATCTTTCTTGCTAATTTTTCTATTGAATGCATCGGCCACCACATTGGCCTTGCCCAGAGGTAGTGCAGCTGAAAATCATAGTCTTTCAAAAATTCTACCCACCTTCTTTGCCTTAGGTTTAATTCTTTCTGAGTACAAACATATTTCAAGCTCTTGTGATCTAAAAATAGATCGAAACTCTCCCCATAGAGGTAGTGTCTCCAAATCTTCAGTGCAAATACAATCGCTGCCAACTCTAGATCATGGGTAGGGTAGTTCTGTTCATGGATCTTCAATTGCCTTGAAGCATATGCTACTACCTTTCCCTCTTGCTCTTGCATCAACATCGCACCTGGTCCAATCAACAAAGTGTCGATGTATAGAGTGTACCTCACACCATGAGTAGGCATGACTAGAACGGGTGCTAAAGTTAACCTTTTCTTCAGTTCTTGGAATGCATGTTCACACTATCATTCCAAATGAATTTCTCTCCTTTCCTGGTTAACTTAGTCATTAGTTCAGCCAATTTTGAGAAATCTTGAATGAACCAGCGGTAGTATCCAGCCAAACCTAGGAAGCTTTTGATTTTTGTGACGATCGTAGGTTACTTCCAATTTGATACTGCCTCTACTTTCTTAGGGTCTACTGATATTTCATCTGCCGAAACCACATCGCCAAGGAACTTGACCCTTTTCATCCAAAACTCACACTTGCCAAGCTTGGCATACAGTTCATTTCTTCTCAATACTTCCAAAACAATGTGCAAATGTTCCACGTGTTCTACTTTTGATCTAGAGTAGATCAGAATGTCATCCACAAATACTATGACAAACCGATCTAGGTATTGTCTAAAGACTATGTTCATCAGATCTATAAATGTGGCCAGTACGTTGGTCAAACCAAACGGCATCACAGTGAACTCGAAGTGCCCATATCGAGTTTTGAAAGATGTCTTATATATGTCAGACTCTCTAATCCTTAGTTGATGATACCCTGACCGTAGATCAATCTTGGAGAAGTAAGTGGTTCCCCTCAACTGATCAAAAAAGTCTTCTATTCTAGGTAACGGGTATTTGTTCTTTATCATTGCTTGGTTTAACTTCCGGTAGTCGACATACAATCTCAAAGATCCATCCTTTTTCTTCACAAATAGTACCAGAGCTCCCCATGGCGACTCACTAGGTTTGATAAATCCCTTCTCCTGGAGCTCATCTAATTGGTTCTTTGGCTCAATTAGCTCTACCGGTGCCATTCTGTATGGTGGAATGGCTAGGGGATTAGTATCTGGATGCAACTCAATGTTGAACTCCAATTGTCTGTATGGTGGGAGTCCAAGTACATCATTAGGGAACACATTTGCATATTCCCTTACTACAAGTATCTCTTCTATTTCCTTAGCCTTTTCGATATCCTCTTCTAATAATTATCTAAAGTCCTCTTTCTATTTTATAGAGTATAGCATGGCTAACATAGGGCTCCTTGGCAATAAATGCATGTCTCCATTTATCTTCAGTACCTCATGTAACACCCCAATTTTCGACCTGACCTCCGTTCACGTGTGGATCGTCGCCCGACAAAAATGAGATGTTACTAAAAAATTTCGTTTTGTTCAAATCTTTTTTCTTCAAAATTAACTTCATAATAAATTTGTTCTTAAGCCAATATTTGAGTAATTGTTTATCAAAATAAAACATTAAAAGGGCTCCTCAAAATGTTCACTAGATTAATTGATACAAATCATCGATGATGCAGCGAAAATACTTTGAAATTATTCATTCAACCCAAAATCATTGAACAAAGAAAGCCATTGAACATAAAACAACCAAGTTAAACCAATGTAGATTCTATTTAAAACAATTCAGTAAAGTAAATACAACAGGACCTCCAAGTCACCTATCCCAGACGACCTCCCTGTGAGGTGTCTGTTAGTTGCATAGCAGATTAATTATATTATACGTATTTTATATATAATGTGCATTAATATAATAGAAAATGTAGTGTATTTACTTATATTTAGTATAATATGCATTTAGAGCATCGTTGCATCATTTTAGCATGTTTTAATATTATTTTATAT
>JAJIYU010010017.1:0-16482 GCA_030144865.1 Tinospora cordifolia | reverse complement strand
ATAGACCAAACAATTTCAATCAATTTCCTAATAAAATTCTAATAACCTAGAACTATTCATACAAATGCTTTGAATCTTAAATCCATATAATACAAATGAGCAAGGAAGTCACGCACACCTGAATTTTCAAATGTCCTCGTTTCTGTTCACTGCCAGTATTTGCTCTAAGAGGGTTGATCTGCAATACTAAATTTGTTATAATGATTATTTATAAGTTCCTAACTTCTTTATTTTAATAGCAGTAATTTTTTTCCTAGTCAAGGTTTCATAATAATTTCATGACTTTTAATTTAAGAAATTTTAACTTAATCGAAATGATTTTTAGTGATCAACTTCACTCATTAAGTTTTATATGTATTCTTCAATATTCTTATTCGCTATGAATCAATTAAATTATTCATATCATAATTAAAATAATTACGAACAAAATAAGACTTCTGTTCGTTAAGTCTTTAGTCTTGTTAGGAGTTGACAATTTTTAATTTCCCCTTATTCTTAGAATTTTGCTAAAATTATTTATGGCACTAATTCAAATAATTATTCATTTGTTTTCCTACTTTGAATGATTTAGTATTTGCATAAATAATTTTTAATTTTTCTTAATTACTTAATTTAAAGATTTAAGTTATTGGAAGTACATTAATTAATTTTTTTCCTTCAATCTTAGTATTATAAAATTTCCTAATTCCAACTAATGCATACTAATTTATTTATACTATCTCATGATCTAATTCAAATTATATTAATAAATCCTATTATACTTTGATTTATTGAATAAGCATGCTTAAAGTCCAAAATCCAAAATCCACGTCCATCTTGGTTTCTCCCTTTAACATTATTCTTACCTAAAATCTATTTTTGTAGTCCCTGGTTCTGATCCTCCTTGGCAAGATGTCCCTTCTGCCCATAGTTGTAACATGTTCCTTCTATCTGAGCTTGTGGTTTATCAACTCTGCTTTTGGCTTGTTGCCTCTGAGGTTGATTTCAATTCTATTTCTTTTAGTTCACTTGGAATTCTTTGCCATTGCTTGGTTTCTTATCCTTGTTTCTCAACTTCTATTTGAAGTTGATCTCTTGTTCCATTAGTAGTGCTTTCTCTTCTACTTCTTTATAAGTCTGCAAACCCATTGGGTTCACCACTCTACGATCTCAATCTTCAGGTCTTCACAAACCTACGGGCCTTCATTTTCTTGTCGTTGATTAGTTAGGCACGCTTGGCCAATTTAGTGAACTTGACCTCATATTCAGATATCATCATGTCTTTTTGAGTCAACCTGATGAACTCAGAATTCAGACTCCATTTGCACTTGTGTAGCTTCTGGAAAGAATTTCTCATAAATATCTCTTTTAATTCTTTCCAGTTCATGTGTTCAACATCAGTGTTGGATCTACCTTCAACATATGCCACAAACTCCTGGCTGATCCCTAAAATTGATGTGTGGCTAGAGTAATTCTACGGGGTCTTGTAGCCCCTAGCACATCTAGGTGTTCATCTAACTCTTGGTACCAATGATCTACCGCCATGCTGTCAGATGTACCATCAAATTGGGATGAACATAGTTTCTGTAACTCAATTAGCATGGCTCTCTATTCCTTGTCCTCAATTTCTTCCTGCACCCTCTCATGGACTGGAACTTCTGGCATAGGCATCGGATGTTGTATTGGTATCTACTCCTGGGGTGCAACCTATATATGTGGCTCTAGTGTTGCCTGTGCCTGCATCTATGGCAACAACAATACTCTCATGATCTGTTCAGTGACTCATCTGGTAATCTCATCCCAAAACTCTAGAATCAACACAACCCCAACCTAAGCCTTAGTCTGGTTAATTTGTGCCTTCTACCCCTGAGGTTCAGTCTCATCAAATGCAGCAATTCTTGTAGCATGTCTTTTGGATCCGACCATTTATCTACAACCAAAGATCCATTCAGTCAACATAAATTGATCAAAGAATTCACATGTATATATATAGAACATTTATTCTCGTTGTACTAGTAGACTCTAGATTCATGTATCCAACTTATCATTTGTTCAGTAGTCTATTAGTTTATGCTTCTAAGTCCGCAATGAATTGTTCATTTTTGGCTATAGGATTTGGTCTCAAAATTTAAAAGTATTCATAACATATATATTGAAATTTTCCACATAGGCAAGGCATGTAAGCAAACACACATACATACACTCAGGCATAGCAAGATTCCAAGCTTAAACCCATGCCTCCGAGTTCAAGCATCCCATACCATTCTTAACCATCAACATAAGCTTCCACCTAGAGATTTCACTACACCCAAACAATTTTGTAATTGTTTCGATGTCCTAGCTTCCCAAGCTCCACTACACTTGACCATCTCATACCAGCCAAGCAGAGGAAAATAAGTTCATCCACAGCCAACGATCACTCACCAAACATGGTTTATCATTTTCCAATTCTAGGATTCCTCGATATCCCCAAATTCCTATGTGTTCCATACAACATAGAAATCAAAGATACAAGATCCTACCGGTCTCATGTCCTGACCAAACAAGTGTTTCGTTTTGCAAGTTATCAGTCTTTAGCTTATGCCTTAAAAGCTTTAACTTATAATCAACTATGATACCTTGGCAACACCCTAACTATACCTAAGGTCTTTCCCTATACCTAAGGATGTAATGTCACTACTGTCCAGCTCCTTCATAGGACTGGTAGTTCATAATACTCTAAACTCTAGTTTATTGACTTATTAACTGAACCACAGACTGATGAACTAACTGAGCTCTATGTGAGCATCTCACTAGACTGGTACAACCATTGGCCTCAGTCTACACTTTTACCAGTGAGTTACTAACTGAACACTTTCCTAGAGAGCTACTAACTAAGTTCTAATACCACCTTTGTAACACCCTTGCCCCCGAATCTTGTTGCATATGCAGCTGACTGGGTGTATTCGTCCCTCGCCTCGAGACTGAATCATGCGGTCCTACCATTAATATTTGGAGATAGGGACGTTACTTGTGTTATTTCTCTTCTCACTTTGGAAACATAAACGATACTTTCATGCAAGATTTAGAATAGGGATGCCATGTGTAAAAATAGTAACATCATTAAACTCTGAGATAAATAAAATACTCAAACCCCACGCCTGAGTTCAAATGAATTAAATCAACAAAGAATTGGCCCCATTGCCTAGTTTTTATAAACAAAAACATGATTCAAATGCGGGTCCCATGCCCTACAACTGAAAGTGGTAAATGATTTACTAATTCTTACTCATCCTCAATAGTAGGGGCATCAATACTACAAAATTTATCTCCGCCGCTCATCAGTACACGTCTTAAAGATTACCTAAAAAGAGATTAGTGGGGGTGAACTCAAGAGTGCAGTGGATCTTACACAAAACATCTCAAGCATTATAATAGCCAAAATACAAACATGCAAGCACTTGTAATGCATTAAGCATTTCAATGATTCAATTGTTTTAGCTAACATTAAAACTGAAAGTATTTCTTTCTTGGCATTCCAACTTAGGTTCGGAGTATTCAATGTAATGCCCAAAGGCCTGTTACACAGTCAAAACTTTATTCAGGGTTGATGTCTCACTTGATCATCAAACCATGGAGTGAAGTCTCACTTAGACTCATAGTCCCATTTCAATCAGAGACCCACATAAGGCTAGGAACACCCATGATGATGTCAGATTTGACCACAGTATCCTCATCACTATGCCGATACAAGGTTAATTCCCTTAATTGTCTTAAATTAGTAACCACAAACATTTTCACAAGTTCAATATCCAATATACATGGCAAAGGATATAAAATAAACAATTAATAATGCTTATAGTCATACCAGATATACCATTCGTTACATTGCATGCAGAGGATGGATTCTAAACTATAGAAAATATTCACACAAGGTATGGTGTACTATGAATCAACAAAAACAAGCAACCATGCATTCATATGAGACACATACATCCCCTACATGCTTCTAAACAATAAATAATGGTAAACACACAGTCATGTTTTATATTCAAACTAAAATAATAGTGAAAAGTTTTAGCTAGTTACTTCTACTTGTTATTTTGCTCCTCGCATTCTAATTCCTTCTTTAATGGTTCAAAATCCTTAACCTTTAAGAATTATAAACCTTTCCTTAGTGTTTATTATTTTAATATTCAGGATTTTAAATCTAATGACTTTTAAGTCCATGTGCATGTTGTATGCAAAGGTGTGCAAAATAATCATTCCAAAGTGTTTATGTAATACCCTAAATTCTTTGTATTCAATCAAATGAAATTTATCATTTTTTCAGTGAAATTTGGGTGCAAAATGAAACAGGGGACATGAACCAACTAAGGGGACAACATATCCAAAAATTATAACAATTGGTCAAGGTTAGGGTTTTCATTTGCCAAAGAACCTTCAAGGGGTCCAAATTAGAAAGAATTGTCATTTAGGGTACTTTGCGGGATCGGAATAACCCGAAACAAAATAGAATGGCATGAACTAACAAAATTAATGAAATATCCAAAAATCAGAACAATTGGCCAAGATTTGGATTTTCATTTGCTTAGTGACCTCAGTGGGTCTTAAATAAGGAAAGTTTTTGAAAGAAAATCAATTAGGGCCAAACCATACCTTAAAATGTGCATTAGGTTTATGTGATTCTAAAACTATAGGATGTAAATCATAATTCCATGTAAATAAGTAGATATTAATTTTTATTTAATTTTTGTGAATCCATAAGTCATGGCCACCCCTACTTGATTGTGTACACCCACATCCACTTAAGCCAAAATCGGCCCAACCATATACATGTGTGTGTGCACACATGTGAATAACCCTATTTAGATAGTTTCTTGGAACCAAGATGATCATCTTTGACTATTATATGGTGTCCCCTCAAATTTGATATTGTACAACCAAACTTGATGTGCAATAAATAAGAAAATGGGAAAGTATTCCTTGTGTGTTTGTGTGATGAGCAAGCAAGGAAACCAAAAAAGAAAGTTGGCATGAGCACATAAGCGACGTCCCATTTGAATTAGAATATGATTTAAACCTCTTTTGTGTTCACACATAGTTAGGAGACAAGATTGTACTCATATCTTTTGAATTAGAAAGCCATAGTGGTCCCACTTGCCAACTGTGAACACACTTGCCCTCTTTATGCAAACCATCCCCTTTATGTATAAAAACTTACCCAAATTTTTGTGAGCTTCGCAAGCTGCCCAAAGCTGCCCTAAGACGTCCCATATGCTCTCATGAACATCTATATAAACCTCCCTTTCTCACTTTCATCTCATCCCAAAGCAAAGAGTTGGCACTTTCCTCTTTGTTTGTCCTTGCCCTCTTCTTGGCACCTCTTCCCACCCTCTTTTCTCTCTTATGTGAGAAGTTCTTATTTAAGTATTATAGAGAGTTGTTGAAGTAGTCATGTTGGTGGTTTAAAGTTTTGAAAGTGGTTGATAAGGCGAACCCTTGTCGGATTCAACAAAAACTTGGATTAAGGTGGAGGGGATTTCTTAAACATTTACTTTGCAATTTTAAATTTCTAGCATGTTCGTGCTTGTTTAAATTCTAATTTACAGCATGTCTTACTTTAGTTTCAGCATGTTTAATCATATTTTAATTTTAGTTAGCATGTTTTTATGTTTTAATCACTCATGAGAGCGTGTCATGCTTAGAATCCATGTTTAGGATTTAATTCAATGTTTCAAGCATGCTATGTAATGTTTTCATGCTTTCTTGGTTGTTTAAGATTCTGATATTTACATTTTGAACTTCTTTTATGATTATACGATTCTTAAATATAAGAAATTGAAGATAAGAACCACGTACTGTCATAGTGACTCGTATGGGTGTTATGGGTGTTCTTAACACATGCTTGGAGTGTGTGGTTGCGGGGCACAACTAAGGATATTTGGTATGTGGTATCCAATGGGAAGTAACAACGAAATGTCTTTCCACCCTAAAGAGGGGTATCTAAATTAAGAGCATCAAGGGAGTAGAACCCCTTTCACTCTCTTAACATCAACTACAACCAAAAAGTTGCTTCAATCACTTAATGCATGAAAGTATTTGAATTTGGATGTGCTATTGATTTGAAATAGTAACTTAGTTGTTTAATGAATGATCCACTGGGCTATGTGCTCACCCCTTCCTTTTATTTTTCAAGAAATTGACTTGAATCATGAAAGCCATGGATATTATATTATTTCTAAGTTTAGAAAGTTTCTATGTAAGGGCATATTGCCCAAACTTTGAATAAATACTTTCGCTAAATTTTTGTTTTAAATTTTAGAGTTATGTACTCTTTCTTTTGATTATATGAATTCAATAATGTATTTCTTTACTTTGAATAAATAAAGAGTTTGAAGTTTTTATTTATTCACCTGTATTATCTTGTTGAAAATTAAACTCAATGATAATGTATTTATGAGTATTTCAATAAGTGTTAGAATAAAGGAATTGAGATGCAAGTTGTGTACTTGTAAATGTAACATAGGACCTAACCCGCCTTGTAATTGAGCTTAAACTTGTCTCTAGGGGGTTGGGGTGTTACAATCTGTTAGCCTATTAGTAACATGGTTTAGAGATGACATTGTGGTGGTTACAATTTTGTATGCAAAAAACTCGATAAACTAATTGTTTATCATGTTACAGCGGTACTCCCAGGTTACTACAATAATACAAGGTTTTTCTCGTGCGTGTTGGGTACTATTTGGTCAATGATGCAACATTCACGAGGTATTTCGAGAAATCGCATCTCGTAAGCATTTTTTCCCTTATTATTGAGACTGTGATACATCTATCTTAAGATTCAAAAGTAAATATCTCGGTGGTGGCAGGGTTTTATACCTCTTCGTTAGTTGTTCTTCATTCGTTTGCCTCATTGGAATGTCTCAAACAATGATTCCAAAGTTTGTGGCATACAAAGAACAAAAATAGTGTCAGAAGTCATCACTGTCGATTGTATTCATGATAGATCATGGTAAGAAATTTAGGCAATCCTTTGAGAGGAAATTCTTACCTTACAACACATTTGGGCATGGATTTAGGGTTCTGCCATGAGTCTACAATGTTCTCGTGCAACTTTTCCCTTTACGGTGCTTGTGGAATTGTGAGTAGAAGATTGAATGTTGTGTATTCAACTTAGGAGATGTCTGTGAGAATAGAAGATCAACTAACTATTCGGCGTTAGGGTTTTGTTCTAAGAGGAGGATCTGTGATTACAGTACCAAGATGGACAATAGAGATTAGGGTTTTGCATACATTACATTAAAATATATAGGTGATCCCGAACTGCAAATTAGGTTTTATGTTTTCCAATCGCAGGACTGTGGTCTTTGGTCTGAGGACCGCAATCTTAACATTGACTTAATCACAAGAGCACTATCCAGGACCGCGGTTGCATGTCCTTCTCAAGATTTACGAGTTTTTTTAATTGCAGGACCACAATCCTCCTAACTCAGTACTGTAGCCGTCACAAGACCTTTTAGTTCAATGAATTTGGCATGTAGGATTACAGTCTCCTCTCATAAGACCGCGGTCCCATGGCCATGTCCCACTTCAAATAACAAGACCGCAGCCCCAATTTTTGGGACCATAGTCCTTAGGCGTAAGATTTTTTTTTCTTTTATTGTTTGTATTGCTTCTTTGTTTATTTTACTTGTATTTTCAAAAGTTGGGTTGTTGCATCTTCAAATGAGATAAAACCTTCTCTAAATTTGCAACACAACTGTCAAATGTAGCATCGAACATTGAGAAGCCATCCATAAACACTTCCATAATATCTTCAGTTATATCCGCAAAAATAGCCATCATGTACCGTTAGAACATGGCTAGTGCATTGCACAAATCGAAGGGCATCCTTTAAAATGCATAAGTACCATAAGGTCAAGTAAACATAGTCTTTTCTTGGTCTTCAAGAGAAATTACAATCTAATTGTATCCTAAATATCCATCCAAGAAACAATAGAAGTCATACCTTACGATGAGATCGAGCATTTGATCCATAAAAGGCAAAAAAAGGTAGCCTTTCTCCGTAGCTTTGTTCAATTTTCTATAGCCAATACAGACTCGCCATCCTGTGGTTGTTCTATAAGCAATAATATCACCTTTTTCATTTGTAATCACATTCATTCCTCCTTTATTTGGCACCACATGAATAGGACTAACCCATTGTGAATCTAAAATAACATTTATCATACTTGCTTTTAGCCATTTCATGACTTCTTTCTTTACTACATATTTCATGATAGGATTAAGTCTCCATTGGCGCTCTACTATAGGGTTATGAGACTCCTCCATAAGGACCTTATGCATGCATTGCAACACCCCGGCCCCTGAATCCTGTCACCAATACTACTGACTGGGCATTTTTTTCTCTCACCTCAATATGGAATCAAGTCAAATTTGCAGTCATTCTCATTTTCAATATTTGGGAATCGAGACACTACTTTTATTATTTCTTTCTCGTAACTGGCCCAATAAGACATTAGAGTGCGGAAACATAACATTGAATATAATGCATGATTAAATAAGGGGATGGCATATCAACTAGAAGTAATATGAATAAACTCATAATAAATAAAATACTCTGATCCCGTAGTCTGAGTTCAAATGAGTCAATAAACCAATACCTAGCCCCATGACGGAAGTCATTAAATAAAATATCTAAATAAAAATTTAATGCGGTCCCCATTCCCTACAACTAAAAGTAGTAAATGATCTACCAACTCCTACTCATCCTCATTAGTGAAGGGGTACCAATAATAAAATATTTATCTCTGCTACTTATCAGCATGCATGTCTTCAATGGTTACCTGAAAAGAGATTAATGGGGGTGAGCTCAAGAGCCTAGGGGATCGTGTATAACACATCTCAAACATTATTAAAGTCAAGGACATAAAACATGCAACCACTTATAAATTATTAGGCGTTTCAACACACTTTGATTATTTAAGTTAACATTAAGATCGAAAGGAATCTCCTTGGTATTTCCCTGTGTTCGAACTATTGGAAGTAATGCCCCGAAACCAATTTCTCATCATGACACAACCTTAGGAGTGAGGTCTCACTCGATCCTCAGTCCCATCTTAACTATTGCCATAGTAGCATGGACACCTGCCTAGGGTAGGGAAAATACCCATGATGATGCTAGACCACTGCCATAGAAGCTGTATCATCGCCCTGGTACGTGGTTTGGATCTTAATCACCTTTATTTAGTGACCACCAACATGCACAATTAACCTCAACATCACATTATATATAAGCATAAGAACATGCTAATAATCATAAATCATGCTACAGTCACTTAGATCATATCATGCAATCAAATTCACATATAGCACATTGCTGTTGTAAAATTGAATAACAGAATTCATAAGACATGCGGTCTAAATATCATTGGCAAACCACCATACAACTGAATATCATTGAATTCCTAGCATGCTTCTAAGACAATAAAGCATTAATGACATAATCATGCTTCACATTCAAAATTAAAGTAATATTAAAGAGAGAACGCAATCATTTCCACCTATTTTTCGCTACTTGTGTTCTAACCCTCTTTTCGATGGATGCAAATCCTCAACCTGAGGGGTTTAATATCATAGTTGTATATAATTCACATCAGTATAAGCATTCATTGTGTTTCTAAGCTATAGAGCAATGATTCTCTAACCTTTATTGATTCTTGGATCTAGCCATTATCTACAAGTCAGTAAGGTATCACAACAAAAGACTTAAGAGAATCATAATCTAGGGTACACAAGCCATCTACCCTTATCCTCGAGATACAAAATCCTTTTCCAGACTTGAGAGAAAGTTGTTCCATCTATATTCATTTATTGAGTTAGTATTCCCAAACCCTTCGTTTCGTTCGTACTATCATAACTCTAGATTCATGTCTCTAGGTTCTTGACTTGTTTAGTGGCCTATGAGTTTATTCTTCTAAGTTTTATTTGAGTTGTTGTTGGGTACAAGATTTTTTATCATATTCAAGAACACACAACATAAACAAGTATAATAAAGCATTCAAACAATTAGGGAATCATATAATCATGCAAGTTCATGCTAGCATAGCAAAATTCGAAGTTTCCATTTGTGCCTCCAAGTTTGAGCGTCCCATACCACCCTTGCCCATTGACACAAACTTCTACTCAAAGATTTTACTACACCCAAATAATTTTGCAAATGTCCGACAACTAACGTTTCCTAAGCCCCACTACACATGATTGTCCCATACCAGCCACATATAGGGAAAAAAGTTCTTCCAAAGTCATTGATCATTCACCAAACATGGCCTGTCATTCTCCGAGCCCAGCCTTCCTCCATAACCCCAAATTCCTATGCGTCCCATACCACATAGAAATTGGAGATACAAGATTTTCTCAATCCCGTGTCCTGACCAAACAAGTGTTTCATTTTCACACGTTTCTAGTCTCTAATCTATATCCTAAAAATTTTCATTCATATTTTGATCTACTGTGCCACCCTTGGCTACTCCCAGTTCCTACCTAAGGTATCTTTTCTTGACCTAGGGTTTCAATTTCTAGTTGAAAGGTTCAACCCTCATCTAGTTCTTGTACCATTCTTGTACATTCACCTTACCCTTAGTTTTCACCTTCTAATTTTCTTTTATAGAAAGTATGAGTGTTCTTTAACTCGACTACTTGTATGAGCTGGTTGGACAACCTCTAGATCAAGTGGCAAAACCGAAGTCTGCTTAGCAACTGTGGTTTCTAGAATGGGATAATCTATCTCCCTTTCAATGTTTAGCTTTACTCAAGATAAAACTTACTTGCTATGAGCTCAACTTGCAATCTTTGTATCCAAACAAACATTTCAGAACATTTATTTCCTTTTTTAAAATAACTTTCTAAGACATTTTCAATTTTAAAAGTCATAGGTAGGGAATTCTAAATTTAACTCAAAATACAGGTCTTACCTAATTGAATCAATTCTTCCTAAATCTAATACCACCATTGGTATAAGATCACCCTTTCTAATTTAGCCTAGCAACTAATGCCTAGGCTCTGATACCACCTTTTGGTATCATAGTAAACATCTTTTTCTAAGCCAACAACTACTACTTAGGCTCTGATAACAACTTTCGTAACACCTGGAACCCTCGAGTTCTTATTTGGACTTAACCACAAGGCGGGTTTGGGCTAGAATTACTTTACAAGTGACTCACACTTGACTTTCAAATTCTTTTATCCCAAGTCTTATTGAATATTCAGAGTACTTAACTCACTTAGATTCAAATAATTAATTCAACAAGACAAAACAATTAGAGATAAAAGAAATCTTTAACATTCTTTATTATTTGAATAAAGGAAAGAGTACATAACTCAAATAAAAGCTATTATAGCAGAATATCAAAATTTGGGCAACATACCCTTATAATTAAATAGAAATATTTTGAGTCTTGATTATGCATCTTCAATTAATCAAATTCCTTAAAAGATTTAAAGTAGGAAGGGTGAGCATAAAGCCCAATAAATCATTCTAAAACAACTAAGTTATTATTTTACATCAATAAGACATCCAAATTCAAACACTTACAATCATTAGGTATTTCAAACAACTTCTTGGTAATATTTGTAATTCAGACTGAAAGGGTTTTACCTCTTGATGTTCTTATCAAAATACATCGCTTGATTGAAAAGATATTCCATTATCCCAAATTTCATTGGACTTAGGGTCACACCCATATTCCAAGTATTTTGGGACCTTACCCATGTGAACTAATCACATGTAAAGAACACCCATAGTAATGCCTATGGATCACTGTCATAGTACGTGGTTCTTATCATTAATCATCTTTCTTTAATCAACATTCATGAATCATAAACGAATTAAATAACATTCAGCATGGTATCAACACAAAAACATGAAAACATTACGTTCAAGCATCATATATCAAAATAAATCTAAGCATGCAAAACCTAAACATGGCATGGTTTAATGATGATTGAACATGGCATATATTCTAAACTCAAATTAAAATATGCATGATATACATAATCTAATACATGTATGAACATCTAATTAATTTAAAACAACAAAGTAGAAGTTTAGAAATCACTTCCATCAACTGATCAAAATTTAGAAACCCGACAACCATAAACCCTAAACCTTCAAGAACACTCAAGAACTGAGTTGTTCGCACTCAAAAACTAAGTTGTTCACACTCAAGAACACTCAAGAATCAAAAAGAGGTGCCAAGAAATATGTTAGAGAGAACAAGAGAGATCTTATCAGCTCTTGCTTAGGGATGAAGAGAATGAGAGCACAGGGGTCCTTCATATAGATTTTCAATGGGCATAGGGGGGCAATTTGGGTGTTCTCACATAATAAATCTTTTTGTCTTTCATGTGTGCACATTTTGGCATGAGAATCTTTCCAATTTTCCATATTGCACATAGTTTGGGCATATGAGCAATTAGGGTTTCCTTTTCCCAGTGAGAACACATGTCTTGAGCTTCATTTGAGTTTCCTTGTTATGTGTGAACACAAGGTTTGAGCAAGTTTGAGCATCCTTCTCATGTGTAAACACAAAGTTTGTGCTTGATTGAGTTTCCTTCTCATGTGTGAACACAAAATTTGAGCTTTATTTGAGTTTCCTTCTCATTTGTAAACACAAAGTTTGAGCTTGATTTAGTTTCCTTCTCATGTGTAAACACAAAGTTTGAGCTTGATTGAGTTTTCTTCTCATGCGTGAACACAATCTTGGCTAGAACAACTTTCCTATTTTATTTCCTTGGGCATCAAGTACTTGTGTACACATGGGCACTTCTATTTGTGGAACCTTCTAATATTGAAAACTCCCATTCTTGGTTTCTTTGGTGTGTTCATTGGCAACCTTCTACTATTGGAAACTTTCATTCTTGGTTTTCTTGAGTGCTCATGAGCAACCTTCCAACATTGGAATTATTTTGTTTTCTTTGTGCACACATGTGGGCAACATGGTTTTTGGCTTTCTAATTTTTTTCATCTTTCCTTTTTATCTTGGATGCGAAATCATGTAAATGTTTCTATTTTCCATTCCTTCTTTATTCTTGTGGGACACAACACTATGTGTGTAAATGCTTCTATTTTGTATTTTGTCTGACATGAGGCCATGCTTTTGAGCAACTTTCTAATTCCCTTCTTATGACACCCACATTGACAAATGAACTTCTAATGAATTAAATTTATTTATCATTTAGGCCTCAATAATGTTGCACCTCAATTTTCATAAATTTATCTTTATTTCATTTCATTCCTCATTTCACTAAGACTTTTTGAGCAAATGGATTTCTATTGAATTAATTGGACATATAATTAAAGGAAATCACTTCATTTTGTTTCGTACAACTATTTTAGGGGATTAAATACCCATATCCTCGTGCCATCATGCTCAGAGGCATTGGCATAGAACTCCTGTACAATGGATAATACAGGGGAGCTTTGTGCCCGTATCAACTGCTCCCAATGCCTGATAGCCTCAACGACGTTTATACACAAATGGCACTCCTTAGCCATTAACATGATGGCTCTCTCAGGGATAATTTGTTTATCATCCCCGATATGCGTATATTTAGCCTTGGCCTTAGCCAATTTAAACCTTGTGTGATCCTTGAGAGTTGGTGGCTGCAGTTTGCACCTACGCTTGGCGGCAACATTCTTTGTTCTTGCTGGATTGCAATCAATTTTTGTAGAAAAGTATACTATTTATGTGAGTATAGAGAATGGGCAGTATTATAACATAGATATTAGCGACTTCAATAAAAGAGTAGCATGTAAAATAGTTCAAATGATGTATAGTAGAATTTAACAAGTTTAATGCATGTAAAATAATGTCAAAGGCAAATTTAGTATAAAAATGGGGATGTAATGCCAAGAAAATCAAGTGTTTGAAAACCATCATCAAACACTCAAAAAATGTGATGCACGGTGAAAGATTTCAAATGAACTTTCCAAATTCATAGGTTATGGAAGAAAAACTGAAAATAAGTACGCAAATGCAACAAAACACAAGAAAAACAATTAATTTAATTTACAGTATGCTAGTTGGATGATGAGGAATGCAAACAAAAATTGAAAATAGAGAACGAATGTGGGCAGAGAAACCAGAAGTCGCAAGCAGTTATGAGCAAAAATGTCAGTTTTTTCTATAAATTCATGGCATTACCACGATAATCATGATATAACTACAATAATGCAAAGTTTGCCAAAATAGAAAATACATGGATTTGCCATTACTACAGTAATGGCATTTACCCAGAAAATAGGATTTTGGTTACGTGATAACCCATTGTTTCATGAGTAACCCTTTTGTTACCGCGGTAACCATAACTCCTTCTCTCTTTTTTTTTGAGACAAATCATGCTCCCTAAGAAATAAAACGCCACATTAATAAAAATAACTAAATGAAATAAAATAGACGCAAAAAGAAAAGAAAAAAAGGGTGGGTTACCTCCATAAGCACTATATTTAACACTGTTAGCTCGGTGTGGATGCAGATTATGAATTTTGAAGTGTCATGGACTCGACGATTTGCTTTGTTCATCCATAAAAGATCTTCAATCTTTGACCATTAGCTTTAAACTGATGCCCGTTCACTAGGCTTTGTAACTCAACAACGCCATAAGGAAATACCTATGTAACAACAAACAGGCCAGACTAATGGGACTTGAGTTTCTTGGGAATTAGCCATAGGCATGAATTGAATAGAAGTATTTGCTGGCTTGGCTTAAATTCTTTCTTCTCTAGCAACTGATCATGCCATTTCTTGGTTCTTACTTTATAAATACGATTGTTTTCAAAGGCTTCTCTTTGGAATTCTTCGGGTTCCATAAGCTGAAGTAGTATATTCTCAGCATAAGCTCGTACATCCAAGTTAAGCTTTATAACTGCCCAATAAGCTTGGGCCTCTAGCTCATATGGTAGATGATAGGATTTTCCATACACTAGCTGGTAAAGGGACATACCAATGGGGTTTTAAACGCTATCCTATATACCCATAATGCATCATCAAGTTTTAGTGCCGAATCCTTGCAGTTCTTGCCCATTGTTTTCTATAGGATAGCTTTGATCTCTCGATTGGAAACCTTTGCTTGCCTATTTGTTTGAGGATGATGAGGCAATTCCACCTTGTGTCGCACACCATATTTGGTGAGCAAGTTCTTAAATAGATGGTTGCAGAACTGTGTACCTTCATTGCTAACTAAGGAGTGGAGCATGCCAAATCTAGAAAAAATATTTTGGGCAAGAATTTGAAAACTACTCAAGCATCATTCTTAGTAATAGCTATGGCCTCCACAACTTAGAAACATAATCCATGACAAGAAATATATATTGCTTCCCATCAAATGGTGTTAAGAGTCCCATGAAATCTATTCCACAAACATCAAATAGTTCAACCTCAACAAAGGAGTTCAAAGTTAGTTCATTCTTTTTGGAGATACTTCATTGCTTTTGGCATGCTTCAGATGTCTTTACAAATATATAGGCATCTTTAAGCATAGTGGGCCAATAAAAGCCACCTTAAAGAACACGTCTAGCAATATGCTGATGGCTGTAATGGCCGCCATAGGGAGATGCACGACCGTCATGATGGACTTTTTGAATCTCATCATTAGGAATGCATCAGCGAATGATCTTATCAACACATCGATGATAGAGAAATGGATCATCCCGTAAATAGAACTTGGCTTCATGTGTGAATCGTTTAAACTGAGCACTTGATAGATCTGGTGGAGCTTTACCCATTGCTCAACAGTTAGCAAAATCTACATACCATAGCAGATGGTCTATTATACTCAGGAGCTGGTCATTAGGGAACAATTCAACTATACGCATGGGGTCATCAACAATGTCTCCTGCAAGATGAGATAAGTGGTTAGCTCCCACATTTTTCGATCCCTTTTGATCTTTGAATTCTATGTCAAACTCTTGAAGTAGAAGGATCCATCGAATGAGGCATTGCTTAGCATCCTGTTTAGCAAAAAAGTGACATACTGCAGCATGATCAATGAACACTATGACATGGGAGCCCACAATATAAGCTCTAAATTTGTCATAAGCAAAGAAAACGACTAGTAATTCTTTCTCATTAGTGGTGTAATTTCTCTGTGCATCATCTAATGTCTTGTTTGCATAGTAGATGGCTCTAAACATCTTGTTGCACTATTATCCCAAAACAGCTCCAACAACATAATCACTGGTGTCAAACATGATTTCAAAGGGTGCATTCCAAATAGGAGAAAACATAATAGGAGCATACATGGGTGCCTTCTTGAGTGTAATAATGTAATACCTCAGAATTTTGTAAATTAATATCAAAGATTTTAATAAAATTTTGGGTGCAAATTGTGGGTTGGCACATGAAAAATAACATATATTAGAGATATAGAAAAATTAAGCAAATAAGACCTTAATTTGATAATTAAATGAAAATTAAGGTTTAGTAGAATTAATTATGAAATTTAAGGAATTGCTTAAGAAAT
>JAJIYU010010016.1:0-16461 GCA_030144865.1 Tinospora cordifolia | reverse complement strand
ACGCAAATGTGGATGTGTATTTATAAAAAATGTGCTAAAATCATTAATGCAGAGACAATATATATTGTAAATGATACATAATTGCATTTAATAGACATTAGACCCTAAAAGCGATCTTCAATACAAAGGTGTGTTATTCTTTTTTTGATCAAAAATAAAAAAAATTATTTAAAATTTTTATTCATAGCCTAAAATTATTATGTATCAAACAACCTTTTAAACTTTTTTGTTTTCTTTACTGAGAATTGTTTGAGAAGTATTTCAAAGGTACTCTTAGTTTAAAAGCATTTTAAAGAATCTCTCAAAAAAGGACCATTACGTTCAAGGGGCAAATACAACATTAATATTATATTCCTTTCATCAATTCAATTTAAATAAAATTACACTAATATTTTTAGACACAGTTTTTTTTAATTATTAATATAGCCTAAGATTATTCCATTTTAATTTTCTAGCTCAAATTAACATCATTTTTTTAATGTTGGGCTGTCTCCAATAAATTATTCAAAAATAGTTTTATATAGAAGTGCTAAAAATCCTCCTGAGAAAAATATTCAATCTCTTTCCTTTTTTTCAGTGAAAAGTTTATTTATTTATTTATTTATTTTTTCCATCCTAACTTATACGGATGTTACCGAATATGTTATAACTTAAATTTAACTGAAACGAAAAAATATATAATTTCTAGCAAAGACACCAATATTACTATTACTAACCGAATTCTAGTTGTACTAACCAAAATTACTTTTTACACCTTGCATGCCGTGTATTCTCCACGATGACCAGAATAACCCTACATTTTCTACCAATATTATTTTAATTCCAAAATTACCCTTTCAAGCGCCGTAGAAGGACTGCCCAGTCCCATCTCGGTGCCATTCATGTTGTGCCAAGCGGCGAATGAATAATGGTCCCATTCGACACGTCAGCAGAAAAAATTAACATCACTGCGGACCAAAACAAAAGCCACGCACGTGTAGGAAGCTACACGGTTTAGTCCTTCCCAACAGGTGGCAGCTTCTTTTTGTTCTTTATATAATTATTTTTAAACTAAATAATACTATCTTAACCTAACCTAAGGGCATCTTTTATGCATTTAGATAACGAGCAATGTTAGCTTATTATTCAGACACCAGCTCATTTTTTCAAATTTAAAAATAAATATTAAGTATTCGATTTATACCGAACGCTCAATATTTATTTGCTGAGATAATATTCTATTGAGCGTCACTTCAGCGCTCTATTAAATGCATAGCTGATGCCCTAATGACATCCTTAATCTAAGAAAGTTGCTTTAGATAGTTCAGAGGGTTTTTAATTTGTACATTATCGGGTTTAATGTCTTAAATGAGTGATAGCAAAATTCAATCTCATTATTCATTTTAGTTGATATAGTTGTCACTATATTGTACAACTACGATGATAGCCTTACTATTTATAAAAGAATAGTAAAAAATTTAGATAATCGTTGGTATAACATTACAATCTTTTACGTTCTTAGATAGTCATTAGTTTAATTATTGAAATATGTTAAGATATCTACAATTGTTAGATTGTTCTAAGATTTGATGTTCCTATTTTATCATTAGTTCATTAAACTCTTATTTAGTAGATTATATATTACAATAGTTTAAGTTTATTAGACTGTGTTATACGAAATTTACAATTACATCAATATAATATTTATACTATTTATAATATTATATTTATAAAACACGTGTTTATTTTCATAATACATATTATTCATATTTTAAATTATTTACTTTTTAAGTATCAGTTTTTTATTTTTTAAAATTGATAAAGGTATTACTTTTAAAAACATCACTTGTTTATTTTTTAAAGAAATATTAAAGTATCAATTGTTTAAAATTAAAATGTCACTTGTCTATTTTTAAAAATATTATATGTATTAAAATTAAAATTTATTTTTAAATAAATAAATAAATATAGTCATTGCTCAATGTATTGATAGACATGGCAAGACGCCTACAACTAGGGGGCGTAGGGCTCCCAAAAGGTAACAGAGGCGTGCAAAAGTTTTCTCGAGCCGAACGGAGATTGGCCCTCGAGTGCAAAGGCAGAAGGGAGCTCGATTGCAAGACCTACCTGTTGAGTAGGGACGAAAGTCGGCATTAAAATTATTAAAATTATATTAATTATTTAATATATATATAATGCAATGGCATCATAAAAAATTTGACGTGCCATTGTTATAGCCCAACAATGGCACGTCGATCAGGAAAAAAAAATTATTGAGCATTTGGTAAAATTCAAACACTCAATGAATGTAGGTTGTTGGTCAAACCCTACAACAAACGTCTGATCAATTAAACGCCCAATGAGTGTCAATAGATGCCACTGGACACCAGGTGTGGATGCCTTAGATGGTAAGTTGTAAATAAATTTTGTCGACAATATTGGTTTTATTAATTTTGCTCTATGGTCATGCTATATTAATTACTTTTTATGGTAACACTTTTTTAGTTTAATCTCGACAATGTCCTTCTATTCTTGTTTTAAAAACTTTTTTTTTTTTAAATAGTGCATCAGTTGCCAAAGGGCATTTAAGAACTTGAAAAAAAAAATTATAAGTTGTATATAAAACTGTAAGAATCCAGTTTTTCTCGTTTATCAAACCGATTTTTTTTTTCATACACCTGAATTTTTTGAATGTATAAAACTAAATTTATGTATTTCAACAAATGGTATCTAAAAAATTGATACACAAATATTTATTTCAATCATCATTATCTAATTTGAGTTCTTTATACTTTATATTTTATTTTTCATAATGTATAAACAAAGGATATTTTTTCAAACTTGGCTACTTCTTGATGCTAAAAAAAAAAAAAAAGCTATTACCCTATCCGGCACGTGAAAATTACCATTTTAAGATCGATAAATACCGTACTTGAAGAGCTAAATGAATGTATTAATACAAGCAAGTATTGAAGTCGTTTACGAAAGGAGAGAGGGCAATCTGGTCATTTCGTCGATGTATGTAGAAACTAAAGGTGAGCAAGCCACTTCGCCCTCGTATTCTCTATTAATTTGTGTTCTATCTCCCCAGCTTCCGTTGTTCCAGGTACTACTAACAGGGTGGTGGAGACTCCCAGCTTCTTGTTTAGTTTTTCAGCCGAAAACGCTAGAAAAAAAAAGAAAAAGAGAAAAAAACCCTAATCCATGATCGAAAAGAAGCAGATGGTTGCCCCTGATTCGCGGTGAAGAAGGAGATTGATGATTGAAAGAACAGAAAAGAAAACCCTTGACGATGGAATCTGAAGAAGAGCGCCTCCCGATGCTTTATAAGTAACTTTCCCGCTCTTCGTCTTCTTCGATCGTATGGTTGATTTTTTTTTTGTTGGATTCATTTTTCTGTTGTTTTTGGTTTTCATTTGATTGATTGAGATTGCTTGTTAGATTGTTTTTGGAACTTTGAGTTCTTTTTTTTGTTCTGCTGAGGTTTTTTTTGAGTGGATGAATGCATGTGACTGTGAAAGAGATACTTTATTTGTTTCTCTCGTTGTTCCGAATATTTATTTAGCTTGTGTTGGCGAGTTGTTGTCTGTTCTTTTATATTGACAGTAAAAAAGCTGTGAAAGACGTGCGTCGGCACCAAATGAGGGAACTATGTTTTTAAAATAAATAGTATCTCTTATATTTAGTAAGTAATAGTTCCCATGATTTTTTTGTGGGGTTTTCCTTCAATGTAAACGTAGATTAGTATACCAGAGCGAAGAAGCGTCTAATATCATCGTAAGAACTACAAACGCTGTGGTCGTAGCACAACTTTCCTGTTTTTTTTTTTTAAATTTTTTTTAATTTTTTCTTTGTGTGGGTGCGTGGGAGTAACGGTGATCTGTAGCGTCTAGCCTCATTGAAGGTTGAAAGGAAGCCTTTCTTTTTTACTATTTTTTTGCGGAATGCAATAGTTATTTGGTAGTGTTTTTATGGATGAGCAATGAAAAGCTACCACGCAGTTTATTTCTCACAAAAAAAAAAAAAACTGAAGCTTATTAATTTCATCAAAACAAAAAAGGATAGCCAAAATTATGTCTCACTTTGCACCGTGGGAATTTAGTGGGCATGAAATTCAATGGAGCTGCTTTAAATTTTACTAGTAGTCTACTCAGTTAGAAAATCATTTGATTGAGGTTGCAAGTAGCCTTTTGAATTTTTGTTATTTGTATAAAATGTTCTATGAGGAGTTGGTCGCCAGCATCTTTCTTTTTCTTTTCTTTCAATTCATATTTTTTTGGAGTGTTATTTCTTTATTGAATTTTTTTTTCTTCAGAAAGGAATAATCTTGCTTGTGTTAAAAAAAAAAACTGATGTTATTTTTATATATGTCAATCAGGAGGTTGTTTTGGCCTTTGAAAATATTTCATTTGGTTTTGATTCTGTTATGCATTCATGCCGGTCTTGCAATCTGCGGACCATGTGCCGTGGGCAAGCAAAAGGTGTCGGAAATGAATCAGCCACTAGACGCACTGAATTATGATGGCTGTGGATCTTATGGATATAGTTATGACTCAGGTGTTGAAGATATCCTTGCTGGTAAACTTAGTGTGAGATGTGGTCAGGAAAACTCACAAACATTCTTTGATCATGCAACAATCTGTACCAACTCAGATCATTTTTGTTTTCCTTCGACATTGCCTGGTTTTTTGTCCAAGGACAGAGAAAATTTAATGAAAACTGCTGGAGGTCATAATGATGCTACATCACCTAAAGAACTGCATTTGCTTGATAAACAGGATAGTAACTCAAGCTGGTTGGCACGACATGGGAGATTTGTGTTATTTAATGGGATGACCGTGTCATGTTCATTGAACCCTGAAATGCAACTTGATCTTATGTCACCCTTGCAAGATGAAAGATGTGCTTCTTGTGGGGGATCTTTGCTTAAACAACACATCCCCTTTTCTAAAGCAGACGAGACTTCGGAGGCGATTAGATCAGATCTAGATGGTTTTTTGTCCCCTAATGTGGAAATAAACCCTCCTCTTTTAGATTGGGGACAGAACTATTTATATGTTCCTTCATTGGCGTCAATAACAGTAGCAAACACTTGCAATGAAAGCATCTTACATATATATAGGCCATTTAGTACTGATACACAATTCTACCCCTGTAGTTCTGATGAGGTGGTTCTGAAACCTGGTGAAGTTGCTTCAATTTGTTTTATTTTCTTACCACAGCAGGTGGGCTTATTGTCGGCTCACCTTGTCTTGCAAACAAGCTCTGGTGGTTTTTTGATTCATGCCAAGGGTTTGGCGCTTGAATCTCTTTATGGGATACAGCCATTGGTTGGGCTGGACATTTCTTCCCAAGAAAGTTGGAAGAAAAACTTGTCTTTGCACAATCCTTTTGATGAGACCATTTATGTTAAGGGGGCTGCTTTACAGATGTCAGTTGCTTTGGAAAATTCATCTTATTATGCTGAAGCTGTTTGTAAAATGGACAGTTTTCAAGATTCTGCTCAGTTAAATTCTTTTGTCAATGGCAAAGATTGGTTTTATATTAACAGTGACCAAGCTGATTTGCCAGTGATGGCCATAAGGCTGCATAGAGGCTGGGAAATTGACCCACACAGTTCAGAGGCTATCATAGAAATGAAATTCTTGCCTGGTGCAAGGGGAAAAATTCTTGGTGCTTTATGTTTGCAGCTGCAGAGTTCCTCAAAAGATAGGAATGATACGGTTATGGTTCCGCTTGAAGCGAAGATGCATGGTCAAACAGTTTATGGTGGTATTACAGGTTTAGTTTCTGTGTTTCTGGAACCCATTGTGCCATGTGACATGAGCAAAACAGTGTCTGTGCTTCTCTCCCTGAGAAATCAGGAACCATATTTGTTAAGTGTTCTGGGAATTAGTGAAGTTTCAGAAAGCAAAAAACTTTTCCATATCAAATATGTTGGCAGGCTACTGCTTTTCCCTGGCACAGTAACACAAATTGCTTTGGTTACTTATCCATCAGGGAACTCAAAGGAACCATTGCCTGAAATATTTAATGTAAAATTTAGTTGTAAACTGCGCATATCAACAAATGATTCAGGAAGTCCAGAGATTGAGATTCCTTGCCAGGATGTTATAAATACCTGTTCAAGATATTGCTCAGATTCTGGTGTTGGGTCCAAATTTCAACATGTAATGACCGAGTCCAGCAATGCAATAACCAGATCATTAGGAAGTATCATTCCGTCATCATCACCATCTTCACAGGTCAAGGTATGTTGGATTTGATTTTGAGTGGCAAGGATCTACCTTATGATAACACTATTGATTGATTGTGTAATTATTGTTTTCATAATGTGGGTGGATAAAGTTTCACTTGACAATTAAATTGCTGCTAGTAGGTGAAAAAGAGAAGAAGGCCTGACTTTAATATCAAATTGGGTGAATGATTTCTTTACTTATCAATTAAATAGATCAAATTGGGTGAATGATCTCTTTACTTGCATTTGCTCATCAATCCAATCACTGTTCACATTTTTTATTTTTTATTTTTTAATCAATTAGTTATCTCTTTACTTATATGACTTAGGTGTCTCGTTTTTCTCAAAAAAGTGATGTTGTCATTTTTCATGTGGATGTACTAACATTTATTATGCTTGCTAAAAATTCTAATAAACCATAATTTTATGAACTGAGCAAGTTTCTTAAATCATGTATTCTTTTTAGACATTTTAAAAGTTTGTTATTAGTTGAGACCGCATATGTTAGGCTTAAATCATAGCTTTAAGATTATGCATTTTTTTTGGTATTAGTTTTATATAATTTACTAGATATGTGTAATTATCTGAGGTTTATGTCATTTGTTGATGATATTAGTTGTTGATGATACAAAGTCAAGAGACCAATAAATTATAAGTTTGGATTGAAGCTTTAGAATAAAAGGCTTTCAGATGTTATGAGTAAGACTACTAGTGTTTCAAGGTGTTGCCTAGGTGGTCATTTGGGCAACGCCTTGGCATTTTAGGGAGAAAACACACCTTGGTGAATGGTAAGCAAGCAGTAGGGGCTTGTTTAAATATCTAAAAAGTGTAATGGGGTCTCTTCGATTGAAAAGAACTCCGTTCCAATGGAAAATTCTCAAAACTTTTCTCTTCCTAAGCGTACCCTTTCATTTGCTTTAGCCAATAAACTTTTTTTAAATCTTCCACAACCACTGGCGGCCATCCGACAGTAGATATGTGTTCTCTGACATTTTTTTACACACAAGAAAGTTTTTAATTTCGTCAAATCTCTTCAGTATTGTGTATAGTGGCATGAATTAATATGGATTACAATTTCATGAAAATTTGATGTTATAATATAATACAATTAGATATGTATAAGTGTGTTTATAAATTGTATAGGGAGCTATAAATAAAGAATTATTAATCTAAAGACCTATAAATGGAATCCTTTTTCTTTTCGATATCAGATCTAGGTTTTACCTACGGTACCTTACTAGACTGGGCAGATTGCCTAAAGATTGCATTGGTCGCTTGAGAACGCTGTCTGATAGCTAAGAAACTTTTTCTTAGTTCAATATAATTCTCTATAAATATTTTATGAAGAACTAGGTATGAGAAATTTGGATGCAACAAAAGCTAGAGAAGGAAGCTCTTTGACAAAAGACAGCCATGTATACAAATAATGATATTGAAGATCTTTTCCATGAGGAAATATATGTTTTTATCACTATAAGTGAAATGTTCATCCAGCTTATTTTGTTTACACTTGAGGTTGTTGGAGTAAAATGGTACAAAGAACTTGATAGGAGGAGCTTGATCCTTAAGTTCTCAAGTTTGATGTTAGTTTTTTACTATTCATGGAAGATGATAGGCCTATTTGAAGTGGCTCTGATGGCAATTGGAGAGGGACAGGAGAATAATCATATAATCAAATTTCAATTAATGAAATGGTCCATTCCAAATTACATCCCAAGATATTTACTGCCAAACGAGACTTTTAAACTAATGCAATCTTAAACAAGCCCAAACTCTACGTAAAATCCTAATCAAATGATAGCTCTAAAATAAGTAAAAACCTACATAAAGATAAAAATAAATCCTAATTAAACTCAAGTTCTAACTCAATGTATGTGCTGTATCAGCTCCCACTGGGTTGGCGCAGCTTGACTTCAATGAGTTAAAATTATGGTACTGTCTTAAAAAAAATCAAAAGAAAGATATATAGAACATGTCATTAGATGTAGAATGACCTTCCCAAATAACCAAGCAGTGTAGAAAACATGTAATATATTTGTTTCTGCTCTAAAAAAAGGAAAGAAATTGGTAAACATACTAGCTGACACAAGTGGCTTAAAAAACCTTGGTAATATGTTATGTTTCTCCTGTGAAAATTAAACTATATTTATGTGGCGGGCGAAGCAAGTAATTGTAGGATTCTTAACTTTACATAGTTGTTGGTGACAGAGGAAAGAGGAAGAAGCGGATTGAAAGAGCTCTGGTATCAATTAATGGTGAGGAAATAGAAACTAGAGAGGAATTAATTAATCAATTTTGGATCAATAGAAGAACTCTTCCCAAAACTACATCCTAAGATATTTATGGCCTATGAATTTTAACCAATATATGATATTAACTATGACTCTTTAACAAATCCAAACTCTTCTTAAAAATTCTAATCAAAATATAACACCATATAAATAACAACTTCAATAAAATAAAATTCTATTCAAACTCTAACTCTAACTCATGTATGTGCTGCGCTAGACTCTTTTGTACTAGAGAAAGAAACCCATGCTTAACAAGGAATCAAATTAATTAATTTTCCCATATAGTTACTTAAGTTTGAGAGTGCAAATAGTGTTCTTTGTTTTTTTCACTTTCATTTCTAGCAACCGCCTAACATATTTCAATGTGACATGAGAAGTATCTTTTTTCACTCTTTAATCTGTACTACAATATTCACAACAAATTGATTTTATCCTCTGTAAAAAAATGCTCTTAATGAAACTTGAGTTATTTTTTGTGTATTTTTTAACAATATCATTGAATTGATCCCATTGAGATGATAAATATTTTCTTGCCTATTGAATTGCACAAATAGGTGTGCCCTCCATTATGTGAGGCTCTTGCCATTGTTTGTTTTGGGAAAGGTGATATGTGGCCTTGCTTTTGCGATGTCTTGGAATTTGGAAATGCTCCCTCAAAATTGAATTTGTGCCCTCTTTTTTACACAATGGAGCAATTTTTATCTTTCTGTTCAAGCTTTTCCTTCAAAAATCTAAAATCGAAGTTCCAAAAAATTAAGTTGTAGAATAGGTAATATCTGTAGTATTTTTCCTATTATTTTAATTTTCTTTGGTGAAAAGGGGCATCTCTTTAGTTATTTATTTTTTGAGAAGAAAGCGTCTCCTTATCTTTTTTTTCAAGGATTATTTTTCTTGTCTAGCATTCTGCACTTTTTTCTGTTATTTCTTTTGACAAGAAACACATAATATTGAAATTAAATTAAAAGTCTATGCAATCTAGCGTTTGATGAGGACAAGAAGTTTTCTTCCTATCTCTAAATACAAAATCCAAAATTTGTTCCCACCTCCTTAACCAATCTCGTAGGTTGAATCCTTCATTCAATTTACTTGCAGTAACCTACTAGGAATTGAAAAAGAAATAATTTTCCCAAATCTCACCCATGGTTCAAATGCAAAACTTTGTTAAGAAACTTGTCAAAACTCAATAAACTTTTGTGCCATTTTTATTTTTCAACCAAAGTAATTGCGAAAACTTGGCAAAGTAAAAAAAAAAAATGATGAAATTTAACCAAAGAAGGTGAAAAATGTGATTTTAACAGTCAAGATATCAAATATGAATTATGAAAGGTAATTCTAATAAGCTAACAAATTATGTACTTTATGGAATATGCGTCACCATAAAGAAAAAAAAAGACCTCTTTAAATAAATAAGTAATTATATAAAGTTTTTTTTTGAAAAGAAACTAGAATATATATATTACTAAATAGAAGAGTACATTCCATATTTAAAACATGAAATGTGTTTTCTAATTTTTCAAAACTTTATATAAAGTAATTATATAAAGTTTTGAAAGATTAGAAAACACATTTAATGTTTTAAGTATTAATTAATAAATTACACATGGCGGAATTTAAATTAGCAAAGTATATGGTCAAAAAGCAAGTTATCACAAGCTTACATCGCCTTTTATTGTGACGACCCCTCACTGGGCCCCCAGAGCCCCCACCGCAGTGGGCACTGTAGGCTAGGTGTTCACTCAAAGGTACTGTTCTCCCCCCCCCCCCCCCCCCCCCCCCCCCCCCCCCCTCCCCCCCCTCCCCCCTTTTTTTTTTTTTTGTGGGGGAGGGGAGCAGACAACAATCTCCCCCCCCCCCCCGGGATTTTATTTCGCCTCCATGGAGATTTGATCTTGGGACCTAGGGGATAAGTACCCAAATCATTCCTCATTCACTACCATTAAGCCAGTGCGGTGGGGGTTCTAGGGGCCCAGTGAGGGGTCGTCACTAAAACAAAGAGAAAGAATTAAGCTAAAGAGTACTGTTTCAAATTCATCATCCTACTTTACAAGGTTGACTTTAGAAGAAGGTCATTGTTTCTGATGTATTGAAAGTGCCTATTTGTAGTATCTTTTAACTCGTGTTGCAATTAATTTATATATTTAAGCATATATGCATGAATTTTATAAACTTCTATGACTTAGCAAATTTTTACAAAAGTTTTCCATGTAAAAAAAAAAAAAATCTCTAAATTAATTCCAATTTCCAAGTCCTAAAGGCTACTCAAATTTGAACTTTTGATCCTTCGCCCCACCTCTTCTCTCTCTCTCTATTCCATTAATCCTTCTTTGGTCCTTCTCCTTCCAAATGGACCATACCACCTCTAAAACAAAAATACAGCAATATCTTGGGTTCTTCCAAGATATGAACTAGCCTCTTAAATGAACTTAACTATTTCTTTCCTTTTCAGTGGGATAATAGGTTCGGTTCCATATTAGGAGTTCATTGTTCAGAAGTGGCAGGGGAAAGTGCGAACTATTTATCTTTTATTGAAAGGAAACGATATATATAATAGTGGCTCATGCCTATGAGGTATCTGGACATGAGAAGCAAAATTACAATGTTTGTAGCGTACTATTCCAATTACACAACCACTGCTTGAAATTACAGCCTTAGCTAATTTTGTACTGGAGACCCATGTGACAAGCAAAATGTGGGATCTCTCCCACAATAGTTTCATAGGATGCTGTTTGTTCTTGTATATCGCATTTCATTCCTCCCATGTGGTGCACCAAATGGCAAACAAAGTGAATTTCCAACATTCTTTGAGAGAGAGAAAGAGAGTGGAGAAATCTGATTAGGCACTACAAAAGATCCCACATTTTGTTTATCACATTGTTGGAATTGGTCCATACGATGCCACATTTAGTTTAGAGTGGAGAAATCAGGGTGGTGGTGATATACTTGGTAGTTTACATTACCACCTATGCCATTCTGCAGGGATGGTCTTTGTTTGTCCAAAAAGATGGATGGCCTCTTTAGCAGCTTCCCTACATAGACATCAATAAGAAGGGCATAAATGATAACTAGGGAGTTTCATATGTAAAACATCAGCATGATTTAAATTCTTTAGACATATTAGCATGCTAAAATCTTTACTTTTGTTGGGAATGAGGTAGCCCATATGAATGTAGCACTTGTGAATGAAGGCCCCGATCCAGAGAAGCCTGTCTTCTTCATTTGATGGTTGAAATTGGTCCAACATTTGTAGGAGATTTTTCAGTTTGCTCATGTGTTTTCACTAAGTTTTTACTTAGGTTAAGATTCCAAGCCTGTGTTCCTACCTCCTTGTGACTGTTGTGCGCTATGAACTCCAAAATGGGTTTTCATGTTTCTTGGATAATCTGAATAGATTCTGAAATGTCTCCTTGAGGCTATCTGTTCCGCACCATATTTCCTCTCAAACGACACCTTCTTGCCATTTTCCATCTTCTGCCTTATTTATGGGCTGAATTGAGGATATATCATGTGGATTGCCTTCCATGGAGACTTAAAAGTACCTTTTGAACATCTCTGTCATTGTCTTGCATACAATGAATACTTCTAACGACCATGAACGCCTTATTTCTTAACATTAGGTTACTAAGGTCCAATCCACCATGATGTATGTCCATACACACCTTTGCCCATTTTACTAGGTGAGATCATTGCTCCTTTTCTTCATTCTTTCATAGGATTCTTTTCATAAGCTCTTCCAATTTCCATGGCTGCTCTGACTGGAATCTAGATCATTGAAAGATGGTAGGCTGGGATTACATTCAAGACAAATCTTAGCAGTAAAAGCCCACTACCCCTTTATAAGTAGCTGCTTTTCTAACCTTTTACTCTTTTTTTTTTTTTTTGGTTTTTTTTAACTATTTGTATGATTGGCTCCCAAAAGGATAGTTTTTTGGGGTTTCCTTCTAGAGGCAACCCCAAATAATTAATTGGCCAATATTTGGTAGACACTTTAATTTGTGCTCTACCCACTTGGTCCACGACGATGTTGACACCCAACAACTGGCTTTTAGCACCAATAATCTTCAGCCTTGTTAAAAGATAGAAACTTTGAAGGACATGTATGGTTGTCTGCGTGCTGGTGTTGTCGTTTGCAAATTGGGTGTGTGTTATGTGTATCTTCTCCTTGCCTAGACAAAACCTTTCATTTTATGTGCTGTAACAACTCTTTCCATGAGTCTTGTAAGGGTATCTGCTACCAAGGTGTACAAAAATGAGGACATTGGGTCCCCTCGCCGCATTCCTCTTGTACCCCTAATCTTTTTCCGTGGTTGTCCATTAATGAAAATTGAATAATGGACTGAAGATGGGCATGCCTTCATCCATTTCCATCATTTCTCTCCAAAATCGACTAATTTCCAAGAAGCTCCATCTAATTGAGTCATACGCCTTCACAAAATCCACTTTTAGAAGCAATCCTTCTTTCTTAGCTGATCGATACTCTTCTAGTACATTAGCTATCATTTTGACATGCATAATTTGTGTATCCTTAATAAATTCCTTTTGTGTCTCTTCAATTGTGTATTGCAATATCTTCCTTTGTCTTTTGGCTAGTGTTTTAGCATTGATTTTGTAGAGGCTGGTGGTCAGGCTAATTGGGCTAAAGGTTGCCACTTTTACCGAGTTTATCTTTTTTGGTATGAGGCATGTATATATTTCGTTCACTATTCTATTGATGATGCATGCTTATGGAATTCATTGAGGCATGCCATGACTTCTACCTTGATGGTGGCCCATTCCTTTTGAATCAAGGCCATGGTGAAACATTTTGGCCCTAGAGCTTTTCTTCCTTCCTAGTTTAAAACTGCTTCTGTTATCTACTCCTCTTCAAACTGTCGTTCTAGCTAGTCTTTTTGATCCTCCTAAATTCCTTTCCAGTCTAGCCTTTCACTCCCCAGGTTTTGCTACTTTTCTCTGTGACTGTTTAAAATATTCCAAAATTTGATTTTGAATCTCCTCTTCGTGTTCTATTATACATCCTTCCTTATTCTACATTTTTGATATGGTGGCTTTGGATTTTCGGAGTGTAAGTATTTTGTGAAAATATTTGGAGTTGACGTCTCCTTTTTTGTACACAACCTGACTTCATAATATATTGCTTTCTCTTTTTTTTATTTTTCTAAATTTTTTCTTTATCATTTTGTGCTTTCGCAGTAGTAATTTGGGTGATGTATTGGTAATAGCCTTCATTTTGAGGTAATTAGATGGTGTTTCATAACTCCATTTGCAGCCTTTGTTGTAATTGGTGAAGTTTTTACTTTTTTTTGACATGTATGTATTTTTTTAAAAGAAACAAGAATATTATTAAAAGAAAAAGATATATATTTTTTTGTATATATCTTTTTAAAAGAAACAAGAATATCATTAAAAGAAAAAGATAGAGATTTTTTTAGACATGCATATTGACGACTTCCAACTTTAATAAGAAGTAGAATTACGACCTTTAAGTAGTTTATCTTGATTTATCAATATTGGAGTTCAATCTTTACTGAATAGAGGTTCATTTTAGTGTTTCAAGTAAAGTATAAGTTGAATTTGCGTTGAAGGCGCCTCTAGAAGAGAAAAGAGTTTCTCTAATGCGTTTTTTGACTAAAGGGCACCTTTAGTAGGTTGGTCCAAAAGAGAAACAATCAAAGCTGACAAATTCTGGTATGGGGAGCAAAATATTGAACCACTTGCCAGATCCACAATCCAACTAAAGGTGGGTCAGACAGGTTTATAACCCATTTTAGGTGATGCGGGTCCAAAATATTCAGGTCAAGTTCGGGCAAAAAATCTTCAGTGATGATAATGGTGATGAACTTGTCTGAATTGTGCAGGGGGATATGGCACTTGACAATAGGAATCCCCTCCCTCTCGTTTTCCCTACCTCATTTCCACTTTTCAGCAACTGATTTGGGATTACATGGGAGACTCTTCCCCTTTAATCCCTTTCTTCTTCCGATTGTCATTCTCATTTGTGGTCTATGATTTTGTTTGGATGGGACTATGTGGTCTCCAGATTTAAAGTTACCTCAATGAAACTTAAATATTAATTGCATTACAGCTTCCCTTTATTATTGTACATGGGGACTCTTATACTTAGAAATAATATAATTCGATTCAATGGCTATGTACTTTTTCTTTGAGAGCTAACAAAGAAGGTCTTGTAATTATATAGTTTAGACCTAACTATTTGGTCTGTTAAGTGTTTGTTGTTATAATAACTTTTGGCTGGATTCAGCTGAAGAACTACTTAATCCAACAGCGTTGAGTTGAGTAAAATAGGGACAAAATCAACCGAGTGCATGTACCCCTAGGTTTTGTATCTCACTAACTCTCTGTAATGTTGCATATTCATGAAATGATTATGTTGGTCTAGTGTGATAACTCGTAATTGTACTTTTTGGCACCTTGAATTAACAGTTTGCTCATCGATCATTATGCTAAAGAATTTATATGTAGGTCAAGTCAAAGACATTAGTTTTTTGGGTCAGTAAATAGCAAATAACAGGCTTTTTTTTTTTTTTTAATCAAAAGAACTTGACATTATAATATTTTAATATTATTTTATGAATCATGATAGAATACTTATTGTAGTATCTATATTAATATGCACAGAGAAAAGAAATAAAACAGAATTCCTTAGTTTTTCTCCATTCCAATCGGATTCCATTTTTTTTGTTCCTATTCTTCTTTCTCAAAAAAGAGGATTGTAAAAAGTTAATTCTAAAGAATCAGTAATCATTTCTTCCAATTTAAAGGCCCATTAGGATTCCTTTTCTATAGAAATACTCACATTACTAATCCTTTGTGTCTTAATTATGATGTGGACAAGTATATGTGAACAAGGAACTGACTATAGAATCACGTGTGATATATCGATGACACACATAGACATACACACACATTTGCATATCCAATCAAGTCCTTGATTAGGGTATTTCACATAATCTATTTATAATTTGATATGATTCCATGCCAATTTTGTATTCTCATGGTATTCTTCGTATATTGACTCATGATTAAATTGTACTTTATGGATTTATTCATTTTTATCAGGGGACCTATTAACATTAAACATGAAATGGTGTTGAACATCATGCAAGGGATTGTATGCATGTCAATATGGGTCGGTTGAAAACAGAAAACATAATGATTCAAAACGTTAAACTTAGAGAACTAGAAGTCAAATAAACTCAAAAATAGAAGTGGAGGAAAGTGAGGATTTTTATAATGGTACATAAACTCTATAACTGAGTTTTTTTTTCCTTTAAAATAAAAGAAAACAGTAAAACTAAACAGGTTAAAATTTTGGGACTATAAAAATGGCTATAGGATTGACACATTCAAGTACCAGAATTTTATGAATTATGATCATCATTATCTATTCTATTTGTTTTTCTTATTTTTGTATGCCTATTTTGAATAATGTGCATATAATATAATAAAACGGCAAGGATGTACCATTTGGAACTCGATCCACAAAGTGAAAATTTCAAGACTAATCTATTCAAGGAACGAAAATTCGACTTCACCTCAAACTTCGACCTTCAAAAATCAGAATTAATTCGAAGAGTTTGAGAAATTCGAAAGAAGTTTTGTAAAAAATTATCGACTTAGAGAAGTTCAAAAAATTATATGTAAATGCAAAAATATGCATAAATTCTATTACAAATGATAAAAACAAATATAAATTAATATATTTTAAATATAAAAGTACAAATATAATGGTTTCAAACTTGTCTTTTAACATCGACAAGATTTAATGTTTATTATACATGTTAAGAACTATATATTATTTACTTGTGTATTCCACGAATTTCACCCAAATCTTCTATTTTTTTCACAAATTTGGTCGAAATCCTCGAAGTTTTGTCGAATTTTTGTAATTTATTTTTTTTACAACTAAACTCTGGTTCGATAACCAGAAAATCCGAA
>JAJIYU010010015.1:0-16463 GCA_030144865.1 Tinospora cordifolia | reverse complement strand
ATCATTCGGTGGTTACTTTCATCACAGCACCATCTTAGCTTAAACGAGTCACCTTTAAGTCTACTTGTTTAAAGAATACAATAACTCTTATAGCATTCTTCGTTTTTCATTGTTGCATAACTTATCTAAACAGCACATACATGCAGTAAGTTCATAATAACTTCATCCTATTACTAATAGAAACTTAGTCATATTAAGAGTCCCATATGGGTCCAAATGCAGGTATGCCAGCGGCCTTACAAGCTTCAACAACATCTCTACTCCCCTGAGGATTGCTAGTAACAACAACCACCTGAGCTTTCCAATTCCGTGCAGCATCGACGCTAACCTTGGCGACGTCAGGCCTGCCAGTGATTGCAGTGTCGTAAATTATGACTTTCTCTTTTGAAAATCCACTAATCATTTCTTTGATTTTCTTCCCAAAGTTCTTCTCTATATCTTTTGCCACCCACACCAAGCACACATCAGCTGAGCAAGGCTGGAGCAAGAATGAAAGAAACACACAAATCCCAGATCCAGTTGCAACCAACACCACCCTTTCATACAAGTTAACCAAGTAAGGCAAACCAGCGAAATGCAATCCTCGGACCCATATGTGGCTCGGAGGGCTCGCGACCAAGGACTTTGTGAAATCTCCAACTGCACCAGCGAGCATCATGTGCTCTTTTCTCCCATCTGAGATAATCCCAAAAGCATGCCATTCTGATAAGGGAGAAGGGCTAATCCTACCTAGTATGCCTGCTTTAACTCCTCCCTGGAACTTTATAATCGAAGCGTGACTTGAAGGAGATGTAACCTCGACAGGAACCCGTTTCACACTCAACCATGGAAGGATTATGAGAATGGTGATGCCTAATGTGAACCAAAATTCTTGGGCCTTCACAATTCTAGATAAGCGCAAGTGGTAGACTCTGGGAACGGGTTCGTACGTTATGGTGAGAAGAATGAAAATCCAAACGAGTAAAAGCGAAATCCATCCAGCAAAGCGGTGTGTCCGCTCAAAGACGTTATGATGAAGATGGCGAACAAGTGGGAATGCCGCCAATGAAGAAAGACAAAGAAGAGATAGGATGGTGATTGCCACGGCTAGAATCTCCTGGGAAGTATTTGCACTGTCTTGAACCGAAAGAACAAGAGCATATAATAGCCAAGCAATGGAAGAGACACCGCAGCCACTGTGTATTCCTCCAAGGCTTTGAAGGAAGGAAGTAGTAGCAGTCTTTATTTGAAGAGGAACACATGGCCCCCCTAATATCTTAACAACTAACCAGAAGATGCCTCGCAAGAAGGCCTCACTCCGGCAAAGTGTCAAGGCGAAAATGTTCCATATGGCAAACATTGCCGCTTTTCTCTCCGCATAAGGGAAATGCCCGGTGGCTCCTAGGCCTATGCAAACCAAATTCAAAGAGATGGCAGCCGCAAAAAGTCTCTTATAGACGGTGAAAAGCCCCTGGTCTAAAAGTATTACAGAAAGCCTTGATTCCCTATGCGGGGCTGCTTTGGGTGGTATTGCTTGATCAACTTTAATAATCTGATTATCTTTCTTGATTTCATCATCACAAACTGGCTTCGGGTTCTCACAATCCCGGCCTTCTGATGCCAACTCTTCCAACATTGCTTCGAGATCTTGATAATCAGCAGCATCGTCAAAATCAAGATCACAGAAGTGACTACTCGGGCGGCTAAAGGACCTTTCGACTGCATGAGATATGGGTACAGCATCTTGAGAAGAGACCTTGTGGCTCCAGGGAACCCATACCCACCTCCCACTTTTTCTCTCATTTTGATCAGCTACAGATTGTGGAGCAATGGCCATTAATGGCCGGCTGAATTTGTTTTGATGGCCACTTTCGAAGGCAACTCCTTGGCAACTGGAAGACCGTCCGACCACCTTGCCAGTGACCTCCATGATCAGTTTCAGATCACAAACTTATATGCTGCACAGAGATGTTGGGAATAATGCATAACACAAGAGAACTGAAGAACTAATGTGACAAATTAGCCATTATATAGAAAGAATAATAAACAGAACTAGATAGTCAAGGATTCTAATTAAGGTTTTTTCCAATTAAAAAAAAAAGATATGCGTAACGGTCCAAAAGCCATCCAGTTCAAATGAATACCCATTTGATTTGCTGCTCCAATAATTCTTACGTATTTGACCAGTTGTTCAGCATGGACATTTCCCTTGACGAACTCTGTGATGTATCTAAGAATTTTTATTTTTTACTTTTCCCACCGCAAACTGCAGCAGCCTTGCTCTTCACCATTTGGAAGAATTTGTACTTGCAACCTCAAAACAGAGGAGCAAGTGAAGACCTGCACCCCAAAACCACTTCTTATAAGAGGATGGAGAAGAGGAAGATCCACATTCATTAAAAAGTGTTAAATTATTAATAAGAAGATGACATATGTACTAAGTGACATATAATTATATTTAATAGAGACTAAAATAAAAAACTAATCTTTAAAGCAAATATAGACTGTTTCTTTTGTTGTAATCTTTGTAGTATTAACTTTTTTTTGCTTATTTTATTTTATTTTATTTTGTTAGCATGACTATTAATATAATTGTTTGAAAATAAACGATCATGTTAATAACATCTATACATATTTCTGCAACATTAGCCTTATATTAAAAGTCTACATTTATATTAAAGATGTAATTTTTTTGTTTAATATATGTTTAATCCTACTTGATATATTAATATTTTTTTTAGCCAACGTTTATATTAGAGATCCTCTTGGCACGGCATCCATGGTATTGGGCCACTTAAATATTGCAAGTAGTGTAGTTTATTTCCACATAAATATTGGGACATGACGAGAAGTATTGTTGTAGCAATTACTGTGGCCTTAATTACTTCGGAGAAATTAATATAAACTGGGACTACTTTTTCTTCTTCACGGCCAATGTGTATATATGTAGTGGGGGGGATGATGATCTTGCCGAGAATATTGAATTTGAGCGAGGCGTGGTGAGTGTCGTTTCCTTTCGTAGACTTGCAAGTAAACGGTATAACTATGCAATGACACTCAATGGCGCACTTTGTGAAATTCGATTTTGCGTTCAACACCACTAGCTAGGGATTGGGAATTTTAAGCAAGCCTCTTTGGAGGACTTGGGTCTTCTTAACATCATGGTTTCATCTCAGCAAATGAAAACGAAACGTAATAGCTACATCAACGTCGCACTATTATAACCACAAATTTAAATACATTGTTACTACTTGGATGGTACTTACAACTGGGTCATTAATTTTTACATACTCACTCGTACTTATTCTTCATTTAATTAATAGAAGACTATTTTTTAAGTCTTTACCACTTGTCCTAGTGAAGCCAACACTGGTACAGGTAAGTAGAAATCTCACTTTCATTCAACCATGATAATCTCTTTTATATGAATTTTTCTTCAAATTACCGTTTCCTTATTGTTCTCCCTTTTGTTGTTATTAAAACATATTTTAAGATGTACAACTCACAAAACTTGGGTTGTGATTAGCAAACCATTAATTTTCTTTTTTTTTTAAAGAAAGAAAAAAAAAAAGAAAATTGAGGGTAGTTTAAAAAGGGTAATTAATTTTTCTTTTTTTAAAAAAATTGGAGTTAATTAAACCACAATCTAATAGATAAGGTAGTTAATGAACATGGTTTTTTTTTTTTCAAGGGTATCAATTTTACGACATCTAAAGGTGTTCTCTTTTTAAGGTAAGACTAATACTCAAGAGACTCGACCATATCCAATACATCTGTCAGGATTCTATTTAATTGGCAATGTTTGTTACAAATCAGTTTTTACTGTCCCGTTTTAATCTCTTTTCATATTTGTTTCTGAAATACGTATTCTAGATTTTATGGATTTGTTAATTGATTTCTTTGGTAACAGGATCTCAGGATTTCTTTCCTATTTTATTTGGTAAAAGAATCTCAGCTTAACGGTCCGTTAGATTTTTATGATTTTAGTTTCCTTCTTTATTCATTAATGGATCCGTTTTGGCAATCGAATTTTTTCCATGTTACTAAGATTACTGATCATTATTAACAGCTCATCATGTTTTGAAAATCTTCTTATTTTAACGGTTGCATTTCCTTATTCATTAAGATTGTGTTTTCACATTTTCAGAAACATTCCTTCACTTGTTTTTCTGAATCTAGGAAAATAGGAATGTTCTCCTTTTCAAATAGGTCGAACATTTTGTTCTCATTCTTCTCAAATCGAAAGGATTTACAGCATATAGAAGCTTTTCACGATTTGCTTCTGTTCTGGAAAGGTTTCTGGATTTCAGCGAGACTGTAGCAACAGAAGAAGCAACAGATTATCAGACAGTTTGCCCAGAAAGATTTTTTAGAATCTGCTTCTCAAACGGAAGGATTGTTCTCTGCATTCTATTTAATCCTGATCTTGCCTGAAGCCAGGGATTATCACTCAAGCATCGTTTGATGTCTTCTAGTCATTGTTAAGAATATTGATTGTTTCTGTGTGAGTGATCGAGTGAAACAACAGTATTCTGTTCCAGCAATCACAGTAGGTTCTGTTGAAGGTTGCTGCAACCTGGTCTATTTAGAAGTAGCTATTGTTTTTCTGTAAAACCACTTCTCTGAAGAGTGGTTTGGTGTGCTCACTGTATGGTTGTATATTTGTCTTTCCTATAGTGGATTCTTGAACTGGGCGAGGCCTTGCAAACGTAGGTGGTTGGCACCGAACTGCGTTATCATATTGTGTGTCACCTTTTTGCTCTTTTCGCTTCCTGTTTCTCACTGCATTTGTGCTCTTCCTATGACTCTATTAATTTCAATTAGTATCAGAGCGGGTCACCTTCTGTTCAAAAGCCCTTAATTAGGTAGGTGAGATTCGCAGGATAAAATGAGTCACATTTCCAATGAAAAGCATCATCTCAAGGAAGGAGGATCGATCTCTAGACCTCCACTTCTTGATAAAAATAATTACACTTATTGGAAGACAAAGATGCGTATCTTCATCCAATCACTTGACGAGTTAGCCTGAAGAGCTGTTGAAGATGGCTGGTCTCCTCCTATATTAGAACACAGTTCTGCCACCAAACCGAAAGCAGAATGGTCTGAAGAAGATAAGAAACTGCAACAAGCCAACTCTAAGGCACTTAACTCGATCTTTAATGCAGTTAATATTGAACAGTTCAAACTTATTGCAACTTGCGAATCTGCAAAAGAAGCATGGGAAACCTTAGAGACTACATATGAAGGTACAAATGTTGTTCGCATCTCAAAACTTTAGTTACTAACTTCACAGTTTGAACTTTTGAAAATGGAATATCATGAAAGCATATCCAGTCTTAACAGTAAGCTGCGTGATATTGCAAACCAAGCCTTCTTACTAGGAGAAAGGTACTCTGATGAAAAACTAGTAAGAAAAGTTATAAGGTCTCTTCCACCTAAGTTTGCAGCTAAGGTAGCAGCAATCAAAGAGGCAAAAGATCTTTCAAAAATGCGATTGGACGAGCTTATGGGATCTTTGCTGACATATGAGATGAGTTTTCCAATCCAAAAGGCTGACAAAGGTATTGCTTTACAGGCAGAAGCTAATCCTCTCACAATGGAGGATGAGTTCACCTTAATCACCAGAAATTTCAATAAATTCCTCAAAAAATACAGGAAACAGAATGTATCCTCAAACACTAGGACTGACAACAGAAGATTTACCAAAGAGGCACCCACTACTGAATATCGTTTCAAAAATATCAAGTGTCATGAATATAGGGGAATATGACACATTTAGGTTGAATGCGCTAATACTCTCAAGAAGAAATCTATGAATGCTACATGGAGCGATGATTCTGACACCAGTCAGGATGAAGGAGATGCATCTTCAAACAACTTTATAGCATTTGCTGCACCAGTTTCTCGTTCACCTTCTGTGAACCTTGCAGCCACCGTATCCACTGAGTCTGAGAGTGAAGATGAGGTAAGTTCTGAGGATTTCTGCAACACATATGAACTTATGTATAACAAATGGTTGCAGGGAATTTCGCAGATCAAAGATTTACAGGAGCAGGTCCTTGCGCTGAAAACTTCAGTAAATACACAGAAAGATGTTATCAAAGAAAAGGACAAGAAAATCGAAGAACTGTCAATTAAACTTGTTGTTGCTGATCAAACCCTTCAACATCTAAACTCAGGAAAAGCTAAATTGACAGAATTACTTGAGCACAGACAAAGTTCCTGTGATAAAACAGGTAGTGGATATAGATCTAAAGATGATCAAACGAATCAAACCAATCTGAAATCAAGTTCAAACTCAAAATCACATCACTGTCTGATTTTCACCACAAACAAAACATAGAAGCCTATCTGTTTTTTCTATGGCAAAAGGGGACACAAGTGGAGACAGTGTCACAAACTTCAGCAGACATGTCTTCATAACAGAAGGACAAGTTCTAAGACCACTCAGAAATGGATACCAAAATCTCAAAATATGGCGTTGGTCGCTCATACTGCTCTGTCAGCATGCTCAAATGAAACATGGTGTCTTGACAGTGGATGCTCGAAGCATATGACAGGTAACAGACAACTCTTAACTTCCTTCTGTGCAGGTGAAGATGGTCATGTGATGTTCGGTGATGGAGAAAGAGGGAAGGTCATTAGAAAGGGAACATTAAACGTTGCTGGTCTTCCTAAGTTGAGGGATGTACTATTCATGGAGGGACTAAAGGCAAATCTAATCAGTATTAGTCAACTGTGTGATGATGATCTTTCTGTTAACTTCACCAAAGACGGATGCATCATCACAACCAGTTCAGGAACTACCTACATGAAGGAAACCAGAACTTTTGATAACTGTTATCGAGTTGAAAAATCTGTCATGACGCTCCTAAATCAATGTAACAACTCAGTCCTGAACACTATGGAAATTTGGCATTAAAAGCTTGGACACATCAACTTCAAAACTCTCAAGAATATCAGCAAAATTGATGTCATCCGAGGATTACCAAAACTAAATACAGATCAGATTGATGTTTGTGGTCCATGTCAGCTGGGCAAATAGAAAAGAACTAAACACTCATCTGTCCAGTTCATTACCACCTCTAGAATTCTCGAACTTCTTCGCATGAACTTATTCGGGCCAATGCACACTAAAAGTTTTGGGCGTAAAAGGTATGTATATGTTTGTGTTGATGATTTCTCACGATTCACATGGGTTACTTTTCTCAGAAAAAAATCAGATGCATTCATCAACTTCAAAAACCTATGTACGAGACTGCAAACAGAGAAAGGGATCAAAATCAAAAGGATAAGAAGTGATCATGGAAGGGAATTTCGAAAATCAACATTTCGCAAATTTGTGTAATGAAATGGGAATCAGTCACGAATTTTTTGCACCAAAGACTCCTCAACAGAATGGGGTTGTTGAAAAAAAGAATCGCAACATTCAAGAAATGGCTCGGGTGATGCTTCAAGCAGCAAGTCTTCCTACAAAGTCTTGGGCAGAAGTAGTGAATACAACTGTCTACACAATCAACATAGTGTACCTACGTCCAGGAATAGAACAAACTCCATATGAAATATGGAAATGAAGAAAACCCAATGTAAGTTACTTTCATATCTTTGGCAGCATCTGTTACATTCTTAATGATAGGGATCAGCTTGAAAAATTTGATGCAAAAAGCGACGAAAGAATCTTCCTTGGATATGCAACTAACAGTAGAGCATATCGAGTTTACAACAATCGCACACAATGTGTGATTGAATCCATTAATGTCACCGTCTGTGACTACAAGAAGGAAGAAAAAGATGATGAGACTTCTTCAGAAGACGAGCCTCTGCAGGATAGCGATTCTGAAAATTCTGAAGAAACTCACAGTCCAACTGTCGCAACAATCTGTGACACAGACGACACGACAGTCAACCCACAAAACCTAGAAACAGAACTGTCCAAAGAACCTTCATCCAGAGTTCAACTGAATCACCTTGCAGAACTAATGATTAGGGATCTTCATCAAGGGAGACAACCCAGAAATGTTCCTCACAAGAATTACAGAGAAATGGTAAGATTCTCATGCTTCACCTCAACAAATGAACCCAAAAATATAAAAGAAGCACTTCTGGATGCTAATTGGATTGAGGCTATGCAAGAAGAACTAGAACAATTTGAAAGAGATCATATCTGGGAATTAGTTCCAAGACCACCAGATGTGAACATCATTGGAACCAAATGGATCTTTAAGAACAAAACTGATGAACATGGGAATATCACTAGGAACAAAGCTCGTCTTGTGGCCCAAGGATACACCCAAGTTGAAGGAATGGATTTTGATGAAACATTTGCTCCCGTAGCTCGCTTGGAGTCCATTAGAATTCTCTTGGTCGTGGCTTGTACAATGAACTTCAAACTCCATCAAATGGACGTGAAGAGCGCCTTCTTCAATGGGTACATTAACGAAGAAGTCTTTGTGGAACAACCCAAAGGGTTTGAGGACAGCCATCATCCTAATTATGTGTTCAAACTAAGAAAGGCCCTTTATGGTCTCAAACAAGCACCACGTGCCTGGTACGAAAGGCTCACAAGCTTCCTCATCAACTCATTAACTCATGCAGATTTCACGTAAAATACTTTGAAATCTTTAAATGAAAATAAATCAATATCATTACTTGAAAAATAATCAATTTTGATATTTAGTGGGGATAATGACCTTTGAACTTATTTAATAAAACAAATGTAAACTGAAAAGGAAAACTAGGGCCAACATGCCTGACTTAAACAAAGTTTTGAATATAGGAAGGAAAACTCCCAACGCAACCTTTGATCTTTAATTTCCTAAAATGTTAGAAAAATGGGTGAGCTTAAGAGCCCAGTGGTTCAACCCAAATATTTAAATCATTATTTCAACCAAATAAAACACATACTTGTCAAACATTTTCATAGATTAGGTGATTTACACAATAACTTGTTATCAGTTAATGTTAAGATCAAAAGGAATACGCCTCAGTGTTCCAAATCGAGGGAGAGAGGTCAAATATGAACTCTCAAAACCATCATCAGTGAAGTGGGGTTAATCCAGACACCCAATTCACAATTCAGGAAGTGGAGAATCCAAAGGCCTAGTTCCAATTTAGAGAATCAAAAGAACTAGCAAGTCGGGTCCAGGTTGGAACACTCACAATAATATCTATCACCGCATCAGTATGCAGTTATCGTATTTATTAATCTTTCTTTAGTGATGAAACATATCACAACATAATGAATTAGATATGAAACAGAAAAATAACATGTGAGCAGGGTGATCATCACATCACAGGCATGTTATTTCATATAACATAGATCATGTTATTGCATGTCATTGAAAACATACAGCATCATTCATACAACTCTAGGCATGCATATTCAAGGCACAACATGTATATTTAATTCAAACCAGAATCTTAGACTACAAGCATTCATGCATACATTATTTGAATCAAGATAATAATTCAAAATCCAGAAATCATATCCACCTTATACGCTTAATTCCTTCTTTGTACTAGTATTCCCCACTTTTTGAGCCTTCCACTTTGAAGATTAAGATTGCATACGTTATCACTTGTGGTTTATGTGTTTCTAATATTCTTGAGTCATATATTCTAATGATTTTCACCTAATGTGGCCTTTAGTTGTACAAGGATACCATCGCAGATGAGTCTTAATATGGCCTTGGGTTTGTATACTACAGTAGAAGAAAAAATTACTACAATAATCATAATAAAAAAGGAAAAAATAGGAAATAAAAAAGTAAAAAATAGGAAGTAAAAAAGCACTACCGAGGTGATGCTTGCATCATTGAAGTAAAGTACCGTAGTAACTAGTGGGTGTTACAAGAATGTAATGTCATTATTGCTATAGGCTACTGTGGTAATTAGAAGAATTTTCAGAAAAATAGTAGCATTACCGCGATAATCACAGGAGAATTTGTAGAAACAGAAGAAGTCAAAGGCATTATCGAGGTAGGTTACCAAGGTAATACCTACATTATCACAGTAACGGTGATCACTATCGCGGTAACCAACACAAAAATTACTTTTCTATATATGTTTCTTCTTTTTTTTGTTTTCCTATGACCTTGACATCTTAATACTTCTAATTTTAGCCCATGGATCATGCATTTGATACTTAGATAAGTGTATTATACCTTTTTTAATTCGTTAAATCCTTCGATTCCTCCAACATAATGCCTAGCAGTGTGTTCTTGCTATTGTGCTACAGAATTTTAAGTTCTCCTCCTTCCTACTACTATAATTGTGGTGTAGAAAAGCTAAGGGACAAAAAAAAATGCTAAGAAGAAGGCTAGGAGAGCAAGAAGAGAGGTGATTTGCATTTGCTTGGGTGAGGAGAATGGGGTGCTTATGCCATATTTATATAGAGCACAATAGGATGAGTTTAGGAAATTTTTGAGTTTTTTTTTTTTTTTTTTTTTTTTGCGGCAATCTTTCCTAAACTCTTTTCCCTACTGTTTTACTTATTTTTTTTGCGCACAAGTATTAACAAGTATCAATTTTAGAAGTTGCTCATACATTTGAAGCTTTCTATAATCATTTTGAAAATTTTACATAATCTTTTCGCACATGTTTTATTTGTATTACCACGGTGATGAGAAAGCACTACTGCAGTAACTAAAACACAGTGTTTTTGTTTGATTTTCTGGGCATGAACACACTATCGCAATTGTTTTTCATTTTCACAGTAACTAGCAAGTTGATCATTTGGTAATTTTTGTATTTTATTCCGATTCACCTATCCTTTCATACATTTGATTGTACATACATCATAGATTTATGATTTTCTCAAGGTTTAGTTTATTTGAATTATTTTATTTTATTTTAATTATTTGATAAAATTAAGGGGTATTACATTTTGCCTCTTCTACTCTTCTATTCTTGTTGTCGATATTGTAGTTGGAGTGTTCAATATATATATATATATATGTATATATGTGTGTGTGTGTGTGTGTTTTGTTTTTTTCTTATGTCTAAACAATTATTTAAAATGCATTAATAAAAAAATCAATGCTAATTGTTGTTCAATCAATGGCCCGTGAGATTGTTAATGATGATACCGATGAAATCATTTAAAACACGCTTGATGATTGTTTATCATGTTCTATTTTTAGTAATGAACTTATTTATTTATTTATTTATTTATTATTGTTTGGTTCGTTCATGGTATAGGGTTGTTTTAATATATTAAACAATTTAGACATCCAAGTAAGACTGATGTTTCCATCATATATAAACAAGACCAGTCACAACCATATCCATTCATATAAGATGCTCTCTTTTATTATTGCAGCAAACCAAACCAAAGCTACCAACCAGTGGCTGGCACACTAAAACTAGGGTAAAGCTCTCAAGGTCGCATGAGTAACCCTCATACTCATAAAAATAAAAATTAAAAAAAAAAAAGCTGGATTCCATTTATTATATAACTAGCTAGCATTCATTTAGCTCTATACTCTCGTTTCATATATCTAATTAATCAATCAAGCCCATATCTCTTCCTGATTGCCAGCGCATGCCCATAGAGCTTATGTCCATCTGGAATTCTCTTGGCCACACTCTCCTTCTCCATGCACTTCTTCCCCCAGCCAATCAGGTTTGGAAACTCCACTTCTAAGCTGAACTTCCCAAAAGTCTCCAAGCAATAAAACCAAGAGTAAAATGAAAGAGCAACAATATCAACCAACCCCATCTCTTCCCCCCCAAAATATGGCTTATCTCCAAGCTCTCCTTCCAGCAACTTCAAGCACTCCATTAACTCAGTCCTCCCTTCTTCTCGAGTTCCATCATCTGCTTTTGTAAAACATATCTTTCTTGCACAGTCCAGTGTCTTCTTGTCAATATAATCTGCCCAGAACCTTGCCACTGCACGCTCGTAAGGATCAGAGGGTAGAAGAAGAGGAGCTTTGTCGTTCCAAGTCTCGTCGATGTATTGAAGAATTAAGAGAGATTCACAAATAGGTTTACCGTTGTGGATCAGAACTGGAACTTTCTTGTGAATTGGGTTCATCTGGAGAAGAAGATCGCTCTTGTTTTGCAGATCTTCTTCCTTGATTTCGTAGTTGATTTGCTTCAGCTCCAAGGCGATTCCCACCCTCATAGCAAATGGGCTTGCCCAAAAATTCAAGAGAACCACTTCATCTGCCATTAGTTAATAGTTTAACAGTAATACTGCAAATTAATCTGCGAAACAATCGAATTCAAAATTGCCCAAGTAAAACATGAACATTAACTGTATATATAGCTCCCTTTGGAGAGAAAATATGTGTGCAAGGTGCCTGAATCTCCCGGCTTAGTCAATCCATGACCTTGTCGATGATAGGTTCGATGGTGAGGTAATGGCCTACGTCACATGTCTGAATTTGGGGCTTTCACATGTCATGGTTACTTTATTATTCATATTTCATTATAATTATTTTGGACGAGACTAGATCTTTACTTCTTCAGCGTGAGCCTCAAGAAATAGATATTAATTACAAGCTGCTATATGGAGCTGTGGCTATACCCATAAAACTGCCACTGGCGGCCATTCTGCCCTTCTCTTTCTATTTTTATTATTTTTATTTTTTTTATTTAAAAGGAATTTTGTAATTATCGTAAATTACACCAAATATTAAATTATTTTATTTTTATTCTTCTATGTAATTTATCTCCATCTTATCATGTGCAATTAACACATCATTAGTGTTTCGTTTCATTTGTTTTTGTACTCTGTCTATTTTTATCAGAGGATCTGAATAACAAAGCCAAAAAATTTCTATAGAGACATGAGGTATATCAAACACTACATGAAATGATTATTCATAGCATGATTTCTACTTTTATAATATATATATATATATATATATATATATATATAATTAAAAATTTATGAAGCATAAACACACATATATATACAAAATTAAAATATATGTATATAATTCATATTTTTAATTATGTATAAATGTGTTGTGTGTATGTATATAAATAAATATTGTATTTACTTCTGTTATATATATATAGTCTAATTTTATTATTTCAGTAATTAAGAGTCTATATACATATATGTTCAAGTATAACAAATAACATATGTACCTTATATTTTATAAAGTGAAAATCAGATCTAATATCAACGAAATTTGCTAATTTTAAGATTATAGACATTATATACGGCCACATACATATATGTAACAAAAATATATTTAGAGAATATAACATATAATAATAGCATAGTTTTAGAGTTTAAAATTTTGGTAACATATTCTATATTTAGAATTCAATAGTAAATTAAAATTTTTTAAATTAACAAATTATTTATAATTTGTGTAAGTATAGTTATATAATGTTTATTTCTACTTTTTATTTTATTGTTAAAATAATTTTTTATAATGTTTTATGACTTAATCTTAAATATTTTTATGAGTCGTTAAGCAAGTAAAAAAAAGGATAAAACAAAAATAAAGTTTATATTAGTTTAGTGTCTGGTTACAAAAGGATAGAACAAAAAACAACAATGTACCCACATTTATATCCTACCCTTGTAGGGTTATTCAATCCACCAATTTTTAATGGAATTAAATTTGAAATACTGCTTTTATTTTTTATTTTTCGCCAACCATGTACTAACTTTAATGGGTCTGAGTCCCAACTTATCTACTGCAGACGCCAAAGTAAATGGTGTAGTAGATCAATGCATAAACAAAGAAATCATGTATGAAAATTGCGCCTCCCACCAATGTCTTGGTGGCCTCAGGATCTGATGGAATCACTGCCTGTGCTGTCTCTTTCAATACTAGTTGTGAAGTATTCTTAAGAGCTAGCATACCTCTGCACAGGCACTCTGATTTCTAGTTCCCATACTATCCACACCTATAACAAATAATTGTTAGTCTCTAGTATGTGGAGCCTATTTGTGGCCTAATAATATCCTAGGCTTTAAACTCAAAAGATTACCATCTTGACTGGATCTATCTCCTTTATCATTACCGTTACTTCTACTTAGCCCTGTTGTGGTGCTGGCGGTCTAGTTGTTATTTGGATTTGACTTTGGGAGTGTGCCACTACAAATGAAATCGTACCAGTTGGATGACTTTATGCATCGTAGAAGAAACTTGATGGAACTCCCTTTTATGTCTTTTCCTCTGCTTGGTCCAACCCGATTGTGGCCTGCTACTGGAACGAGTTTGTACATTCGTCACACTAAATAGAACACTTTGTATTAAAGGCCTATTCTCTTAACAAGCTCATACTGTAAAGTCTTCTAGGCATGCTAATAAGACTTGTGTAATGCTAGTCGAAGCCCTTCCAAGTATTATATATGTGTGTCTCGAACTCTTGTGGGCCCAAGAGGTATTTCTATTTTTTATAAGTTTCTTTTTTGACTTGTATCCTGACACGTATCAGTTTCTTATTTGTTTCAGACTACTAGTTAGAATAGAAAACTGAATTGGAAGCTCTCCCATTCTAAATAGGATACCAAGTGGAAAACTCTATATAAAGAGGTGGAGAACTAGAAATTCATATGATTAGTGAAGATAGAAATTCAGAGAAGACATTGAGTGGTGTAAATTTTCTCTCTAAATTAGTAGATCTCTTCATCTCCTGTGGAGTAGGTAAATTTTATCGAACTACGTAAATCTATGTGTATCCTTTTCGTTTATTATTGCAACTTGGTGTGTGCTCCGCTGCATTGATCTCCAAATTGGTATCAGAACAAGGTTAAATTCATCCTGTTGGCTGTCAATTGAAAAGAGAAGATCTTGGTGTTGAAGTTTTGCAAAGGAAAAAATTCCATCACTGCTGCAAGAAAACCGGCCAAACAAAAGATTTTTTTCTCTCTTCTGTCGTTACAAAAGAACTGAAATAGTGAAGAGAAAAATAAACACAGGCTACGTGTCTTTTTTTCTTTTTTGGTTTTGGTTTGTGCCATTGAAAATTCAAAAGACTTGTTTTAGATTTCTTGATTTCTGTGAAGGAGCTTTTCTTTCCTTCTCGGTTGACAGTAGCAACCTCAATATATATTGAAATTCAACGGTGCATGCAATTTCTTGTGATATCGGAGTCGTTCGGAATCGGATTTCAGTTCTGTTTTTTGCAGTAGGTTCATAGTGACAAGATCTGATCGTCAATATGGCTGCAAAATTTAAAGTGGAGAAATTTAGCGAAAAGAATGACTTCAACCTTTGGCGGATACGGATGCAAGCTCTTTTGGTGCAAGAAGGGCTGAAGAAGGCGCTAGAGGGAAGAGATGCATTGCTAGCAAAGTTGACAGATGAAGAAAAAGATGAAATCATGGAAAAGCATTCACTGCGATTCTCTTATGCTTAGGTGATGAAGTAATGCAAGAGGTTGAAGAGGAGACTATAGCTGCAGGTTTGTGGTTGAAATTAGAGAGTTTGTACATGACAAAGTCTCTAACAAGCCGACTATATCTGAAAAAGCAGTTGTACATGCTGAAGATGAAGGAAGGAGCATCCGTGAGAGAGCATCATGATGAGTTCAACAAGATTCTTATATCTTTGAAGAATGTTGGATGTAAAATCAGTGATGAAGACCAAGCAATGTATTTGCTGTGTTCGCTGCCAGATTCCTATGAGCACTTTGTGGATACTTTGATCTACAATAGAGACACTTTATCTTTGGAGGATGTCAAAACAGCATTAAACTCTAAAGAGTTGAAAAAGTTGGTTACTGAAGGGAAAAGTGATGGCTCAGGCGAAGGTTTGCTAGCTAGAGGCAGATCTGAACATAGAGGGTCCAAAGGTCATGGAGGCAAATCTAGATCAAAATCGAAGGGGAGAAGATTAAAATGCTTTGAATGTCACAAAGAAGAGCACTTTAAGAAAGATTGTCCAAACCGCAAGGGTAAAGGAAAATAGAAGGCAGAAGATTCTAGTGATGCAGCAGTTGCAGAGGATGACAGTGCTAATGTCCTTTCCGTCACAGTGGGATGCTCCAATAATGAGTGGATCATTGACTCAGGTTATTCTTATCATATGTGTCCCAATAGGGATTGGTTTGCTTCTTATCAGAGTGTGAACGGTGGTACTGTACTTATGGGGAACGATATGGCCTATAAGACAGTAGGAATAAGAACAGTGAAGATCAAGATGCATGATGGAATTGTGAGGACATTGACAGATGTCAGACATGTTCCTGAATTACAAAAGAATCTTATTTCTATGAGTACTTTAGACTCACTTAGTTGTAAGATTACAGCTGAAGGTGGAGCTCTAAAGGTAGTTCGAGGTGCACTTGTAGTCATGAAGGGCAAGAAAGTGGGTAACTTGTATGTGTTATCAGGGCATACAATTACCGGCAATACAACAATGTCTATGGATAGCGGCTCAACAGATACACAGTTGTGGCATATGCGACTGGGGCACATGAGTCAGAAAGGACTTGAGGTGTTGAGTCAAAAAGGCTTACTTGGTAAGAGTAAGGTTGAGAAGTTGGACTTCTGTGAGCATTGTGTGTTT
>JAJIYU010010014.1:0-16529 GCA_030144865.1 Tinospora cordifolia | reverse complement strand
GAAGTTCCACTTTGAACTCTTTGTCTCTAGTTGATGATAGTTCATAGTGCATTGCCTTTACAAAATAAAAGTTCGAACATTGCATCATAGTGCCACCAATAAAATAGTAACGTTGAAAAATCGTAATGTCGATATAATAGTAACGACGATATAACAGTAATGTCGATATAACAGTAACACCGGTATAACAATAGCGTCGATATAACAACAACGCCAACAAAACAGTTTCGCTGACAAAACAGTAATGTTGATATAACAGTAACACCGATAAAATAGTAGTGCTGATAAAACAGTAACACTGATATAACAATGATGCTGACAAAACAGTGACTCTAATAAAATAGTCATGTCGACAAAATAGTAATGCCAACAAAACAGTGACACTAATATAACAGTAACGCCGATAAAATAGTAGCGCTAATACAACAATAACACTGATATAACAGTGATGCCGACAAAATAGTAACGCCGACAAAATAGTAACGCCGACAAAACAGTGACACTGATATAATAGTAACGTCGATAAAATAGTAATGCCGACAAAATAGTGACACTGATATAATAGTAACGCCAATAAAATAGTAGCCCTAATAAAACAGTAACACTGATATAACAGTAATGCGAACAAAACAATAACAGCGATAAAATAGTAGTGTTGACAAAACAGTAACACCGATATAATAGTGACACTAGCAAAACAATAACACTAATAAAATAGTGATGCAGACAAAATAGTAACACCGATATAACAGTAACGCCGATAAAATAGTAGCACTGACAAAACAGTAACATTGATATAACTGTGATACCGACAAAATAGTGATGCCGACAATATAGTAACTCTGACAAAACAGTGACATTGATATAACAGTAACACCGATAAATTAGTAGTGTTGACAAAAAAGTAACACTAATATAACAATAATGCGGACAAACTAGTAACGTCGATAAAATAGTAGTCCTGACAAAATAGTAACACCGATATAATAGTGACATCGACAAAATAGTAATGCCGATAAAATAGTGATGCCGACAAAATAGTAACACCGATAAAATAGTGATGTCGAGAAAATAGTAACCACCGATATAACAGCGATGCCGACAAAATAGTAACGCCGACAAATAGTGATGCCGACAAAACAATAACACCGATATAACAGTAATGCGGACAAAACAGTAACGCCTATAAAATAGTGATGCCGACAAAACAGTAATATCGATATAATAGTAACGTTGATAAAATAGTAGTGTCGACAAAATAGTAACGCCGAATATAACAGTAATGCCACTATAATAGTAACGTCAACACTCTTCTTGTCCCCTTTCATTTAAATTCCCTGCTTGTTCGCACTTTTCACCATTTTGATCACCCTTTCCTCTTGCTCTACGAAAATGTTCTTCTTCTTCCTCATCTCGGCTATGGTTTTCTCGCTATTTGCGTCTGGTAGTCCCTCCATGCCTCTGGTGTGCCCTACCGACATGTTGGGGCTAAAGTCGTCAAGGTTCAAAACGTTAGCTCACAAGTCTGTTCATCTACTACTGGTGAAGCTCGACTCGGATTCTTCAGACGATGAGCTTCCACTTGCGGATGTCTCAGGTTTTTCAATCCTAGTCTAAATCGCCTCTTTCTGGTTTGTGCAAAGGTAAGAATCCTTTATTCTGTTGGTCTACTCTTTCTGAATCATCCCCTGTCTCTCTAGCAGAATCGAAAGTTCCTGTCTCTGACCTGATGAGCTCAGAAGCTCCTCCACCTCCCTCAACAATATCAAGTTCCAAAAATCTTAGAGAAATTTTTAAGATCTATGAAATTCAAGAAATTGATGGGTCTACTTAAGTGAGCCCTTCTCCAATCCAATCTACAATGACTACAACTCAAGCTAGTGGCTCTAGTGATCAAAAGGTCATCACAGGTCCCTGTAGAAGGAGATTAGGAAGGTCTCTTGGTGTAAGGAGGCAGTCTTGGGGAAGATATGCTACAGAGCTTTATAGTACACAACTAATGGAAGATGCTGGCTTGGAACTTTTGATACTGACCTTGAAGCCGCTCTTGCTTATGACAAAGTCGCTCTCTCCCTGAGGGGCTCCCAGGCTAGAACCAATTTCATTTAGTGTCAAAACTTTGCTTTTCTCTCTTTTTTTTCACCTCCTAACAATGATGCCAGTAGTAATACTTCTAATACTACTACTACTAATGTTCGTAGTACTAATATTTTGTTGTCACTCGTTCCATCTATTTTTGATACGTGTGGTGATGTTTCATCAAATGGGTCTCCTACCTATGCAGCAAAAACGTGAATAACTTCTTTTGCTCCAATGATTCAAGATCTGGGCACTTGGAGAACATAATTCGTAAGAGTTTCTTAAGGTCATCTTCCAACTCAAACAATCCCATTGATTTTGATCCTTCTACTACTACCACTGTGCTTGGTTACCTTAAAAATGTTCTTGTATTTGATCTTAATGCTTCAAATAATATTGGGTCAATATTAGAATCAGATTTGATGTCAAATAACGCAGGGTTTTCATCCAGATAAAGGAAAGAGTTGGATCATGGAATTTTATGGGCTAATGGGCACGTCATCATCTTTATTATCATCATGTGATGTTAATATTATTGATGAAGTAGTTAATGATTATAACATTGGTCCTCAAAAGTTGGAAAATGGATGCATGGAAGATCTTTTTCCAGTGAGTTAAGATCTTGGTTTTGGAGGCTATATGTCTCATCAGTAGTAGCAACCCTCTTTTTTTTTTTTTGTAGTAGTAGTAGTAGTAGAAGAAGAAGAAGAAGCCCTCGTTTGGCTTGTTTCATTACGAGAGACTCAAGTTATCATATCAACTTTGGTCTTGTCTCAGTTTGTAATTTTTTTCTTGCGTGTTCTGATATCTTTCTTAAAAAAAAAAATACCAGATCGAGAGATCAAACGGTTATTATTATTATTATTATTATTATTGCTTTTATTGTTGTAAATGGAGGGAGATATCGAGGGTAAAACATAGTAAATAAACTACAATAACCTAGACCATTCAATCTCATCAAGATCTTAGGCAGGGCAATCTGAGGCACACGATCATCAACCTTGGGTTGTCATAAAATGATCATCAAGGTGGTCATCTGTAATTTGGGTCATCATCATCCACTACAAAAGTTGACCCTTTTTTTGTTGGGGAGCATCAAATCACTTGGGTTTAAAGCTTGAACCCCCTCGACGTATAAAATGTTTTTTTTTCCAGACTTGAGAAAATAATTGTTCTTCCCTTAGTCATTTGTTGTGTTTATTTCATTAAGTTTTCATTCTTTCCATACTAATTTAATGTTACATTTATATTTCTAGATTCTCGATTTGTTTTGTGGCCTATCAGTTTATGCTTCTGAGTTTTGTTTTAAAGATTTTCAAAATCCTCTAATGTCGTTGGGTACAAGATTTGGTTTCATGATCACAACACATGTGGCATACATATTTATGAAATTCAGATAAATAAAGCATGAATTCAAAACAATCAAGCATTCATACAATCATACATGTTCACGCTAGCATAGTGAAATTCCAAACTTCCATCTATGCCTCTAGGTTCAAGTGTCTCATACCACCCTTGACCATCGACATAGGCTTCCATTCAGAGGTTTTACTACACCCAAACAATTTCACAAGTGTCTCGATGTCCAAGGCTTCTCAAGCTCCCCTACACTTGATTGTTCCATATCAGCCAAGAATAGGAAAACAAGTTTATCCAAAGCGACCAAGCATTCACCATATATGGTCTGTCATTCTCTAAGTCTAGGATTCCTCCATTTCCTTGAATCTTATGCATCCCATACGACATAGAAACCAACGATATAAGATTCTCCTAATTTCGTGTCCTGACCAAATAAGTGTTTCATTTTCACACATTATCAGTCTCTAGTTTATGCCCTAAAAGTTTTTATATATGATCCACTATGCCACCCTTAGCAACACCCAAGTCTCTACCTAAGGTCTATTACCTAGACTTAGGGTCTCAAATTCTCGTTAAAAGGTTCTTTTGTCAAATCGACAACGTTGATCTATTCTCAATACCACCTTTGACATCTACTCTAAACTATAGTAAGTTTTTTGCCCTTAATTACTTATTCTTAGTTTTTTCATAGAAAATAAACATGTTCTTTAACTTTGATTACTCATATGAGCTAGTGGGACAACCTCCAGATCGGACAGCGAGACCAAAATCTACTTAGCAATCGTGCTTTCTAGAATAGGATAACCCATCTCCTTTTCAATGTTTAGCTTTACTTGGGACATGACTTACCCACTATTAGCCCAATTTATAATTTTTGTATCCAAACAAAACAATTGAAAAGCATATATCTCTTTTTTTTAAATAATTTTTTGAAAATGATTTTAATTTTCAAAACAAGAAGTAGGGTTTTCTATATTAATTAAAATTAAAGGACTTATCTGATCAACCAATATTTTTCTTATCTTTGTACAAGGCATCTACAGCCTAGGATCTAATACCACCTTTATAATACCCCAACTCCCGAATCTGTCACATACATCATAGGCAACGTGGTTGTCTTGTAGCTTGAGACGTTATTAACCTCATGTGCAGTTACTCTTGCTTTCTATTTGAGAACTGAGGATATTTCTTTTTCTTTACATCATCTATCACATCTACTAGTTGCACCAAATCATATCTCAAAGTACAAAATAAAGTATAAATACACTTACTTCGAAACAAAATAGTAATAATTGTAGGATCACACAATAATTGAAAGATATTAATTTATTATCAAAGTTACGAACAATTTTGTGGGCTCCATAACCAACTTTTGATAAGACAAATACTGTCTGGCCTAATGATCGACATCTGACAGGATTAAATATGGTGGGTCACATGCCCTCCAATTAAAAATAGCAAATAAAGTTCATTTTTTTAATATCCTCCAACTGTGAGGTACACTACCATTAGTGACTTTTTTACATTTATTTGTAGAAACAACATCTTCAATAGTTACCTGAAAAAGAGTGAGTGGGGTGAGCTCAAGAGCCCAGTTGATCATACACAGTACATCAATAGTATTATTTAAATCAAACATTGAACATGCAAACACTTATCATTCATTAGGTGTTTCAAACATTCAGTTATCAATAGTCGTTAGTTAGACCGAACGGTTTAACCTTGGTGTTCTCTCATCATATCAAAAGAGACGAGGATATTGCATTATACGCTAAATTGCAATAGGATAGGGGCACACCCATCACCCAACCTGGAAACTAGGGTCACAGCCATCGCTCTATCACCAAAGAACTAGGGTCACACCCATTATTCTATCATCGAGAACTAAGGGTAAACCCATCGTTTCTTATTGCGAGAACACCCACAATGATTTCCCATGGACCACTGCGATGGTACGTGGTTCAACTATTAATTTATCTTTGCTTGTGTATCAAAAAGTATTTCATTACAAGCATAGTTATCATCTCATCATGTATAAATAATCATTATACAACAATGTAATTGTGCTGATCATATTGTAGGAACATACATGAAACAATAATCATATCATGTTATAAAGCATTGTAAATACCAAATATGGACATATAACTCATTTTATTCTAGAATTCACACATTTATGTCATTCACAAATCATTTAATCAATATCCTTGCATGCTTGTAGGCATTCAAACAATGTAAACATCACATATTCAACATTAAAATTCAAATAATACTAGGGAGTAAAGTAATTACTTCCACCTCAATCGTAGACTCTCTTGAACCTTTACGTTGTTATTCCAACTTGTTTTGAGTCTTTGACTATCAGTATTCAAGATCTACGTTTTGAAAATGTTATTTAATAACTGTCCATGAACAGAACATATGTATAGTATTGTATATATGAACAATACGTATTTGTGAATAGTGAATATGAACAATGCTAAATAGTAATAGTGAATAGTACCTCATGAACAGTACCACACTTGTGAACAATAAACGACGTATTCGTAAATAGTAATATGTACTGAAATGAATAACGACATTTTCAATCTTAAATAGAGACTTAAACAGAGTTATTATACTTGCTTTACTTTGTAGAACCCTCCGATTGCTCCAAAAGAGGTGTCTAGAAGTGGACCTTCATTACTGCTATGCAAAAAGTGGGGTTTTCCCCTTCCTATTACTATATTTGTTGTGTAGAACAACTAAAGAATAAGAGAAGAAAGGAGAACTAACAAAGAAATTATTTCTTTCTTGCTGAAATGAATTTTCAGAATTGGGAGGGGGGGCTTATATAGATTTTTTTTGGCACAAAATGACGAAAATGAATAGTAGTGAACAATGCGTTACTGTAGCTACAGTGCCTGCCGAAAGTTATTTTGTCTATCGACAAAATAATACATACGCTATAGTACCATATTTTTTAATAGTAAATTTTTTTTACTCGAATCTCGAGTATTACATCAAAAATATCGCTATACCCAAATAATTTTACAAATGTCTTGACAATTAAGGTCTCCCAAACCTCACAATTCATGATTGTCCCATACTAGCTATGCATAGGGAAATAAGCTCTTCCAAAGTGACTGATCATTCACCACATATGACCCGTCATTCTCCGAGTCTAAGATTCCTCCATACCCCCGAATTCTTATGCATCCCATACCACATAGAAACTAGAGATACAGATCCTCCTGATTTCATGTCTTGAACAAACAAATATTTCATTTTCACACGTTTTCAATCTCTAACCTATGTCCTAAAAGTTTTCATTTATGATCCATTGTGCCACCCTTGACCATACCCAAGTTCTACCTTAGGTCATTTTCTTAGATGTAAAGTCTCAATTTCTAGTTGAAAGGTTCAACCTTTATCTAGTTCTTGTACTACTCCTAGCACTACCTTTGTACTTAAGTACATTTCCTTTGCCCTTAATTACCACCTTCTAATTTTCTTGTAGGAAAATAAGTGTATTCTTCAACTCTGACTACTTGTATGAGCTGGTAGAACAACCTCTAAATTGGGCAGTGAAACCGAAGTTTGCTTAAATAACCACGCTTTCTCGGATGGGAAAACTCATCTCCCTTTCAATGTTTTACTTTACTTGGGATAAGGCGTACCCATTACTAGCTCAACTTGTAATTTTTGTTTCCAAACAAAATCTTTGAAAACATATATTTCCTTTTTGAAAAACAACTTTCTAAGAATAATTTTCAATTTTAAAATAGAAGGTAGAGCTTTTTAAATTTAACTCAAAATAAAGATCTTACCTAGTTGAGTCAATTCTTTCTAATTCCTATCTAGTATATCTAATAATGTAATACCCCAATTTTCGACCGGACCTCTGTTTACGTATTGTCTCACGTGTGGATCGTCGTCTGTTGAAAATCGAGATGCTACTTGAAAATTTCGCTCTGTCAAAATCTTTTTCTTCAAAATTTAGTTCATAACCATTAATTCTCAAGTCAATGTCAGGACAATTTTTTTTTATATACAAAACAAAATAATCAAAATAATTTCTCAATACATTCACCGGATTTCTCAAGATAATTCATACACAATGCAGCGGAATAACTTTAAAGACTATTATTAAAACCAAAATTGTTAAACAAAAAAAGTCATTTAAAGATAAAATAAACCAAAGTTCAAATCAACGTAATTACATTGAAACCGTCCAGTAAAAATACATAAAACATGACCTCCAAGTCTCCTAACCCAGATGACCTCCCCAACGAGGCATCCAAAGTAAACTGTGAGTCATCTGACGTAGGTTACGATACTCTAAGTCCATGTATACCTAAAATATAAAGTGGGAGTGAGCTCGAAAGCCTAGTGGATCGATTCTACACATCACATGCATTGAACAGACCCAATCCAAAACATTACAAACACTTCAAACATTAGGCGTTTCAAACATTCATTTAGTTTTGGTCGAAGTCTAAGACCGAAAGAGGGTTGAGATATCTCTCGATATTCCCTGTGATCCAATCAAATCTCAGAGGGTTTCAATAATCATCTAAAATCAGTCATGTCATCACTATCACAGCCTAAGAGAGAGTACTTACCACAACTCGTACCGTCTCCCAAAGGCTTCGAGCTGTCACTGTCAGCTCCGGTTGGGAATACTTACGATTCGCCTTGTGGCTCGACAATCTCAAGCAGTGACATATAGGAGATGCCACCTCGATCCGCCTCAGGCTCGTCAATCGCACCGGTACGTGGATTCTTAATAAACCATTGTCTTATTTTTGTTTTACAAATAATCTCAATTACATCAAGCATCACATAATACACGAGACAATAATTTCTAATATGCATGCAAGTTAACCTGAAAATGTGCATGAGTAACCTATAAGACCTAATTGCATATTTTTCTAATCAAGCTACCATATTTGAGTAGACCTAAATGCAAAATGTTATATTCAATCATGTCATGAACTGATTATGCATGAGCCTGAATAATTCATCATATACCACACATCATTCACATAAGCCAAACAGTTTCAATCAATTTCCTAATAAAATTCTAATAACCTAAAACTATTCAATCAAATGCTTTGAATCTTAAATTTATATAATACATATGAGCAAGGAAGTCATGTCCACCTGATTCTACCGATCGTTAGGGCTCCCTTGCTTTCTGTCGAGCTACTCGACACTTTAAATGCGAGAATCTGAAATTCAATACTTAATAAAATTATTTTTAAGTTTAAATGATTTTTCAGGTAATTATAGAGTCTAAATATTAATTTTCAACTAGTTTAAAGTTATTTTAAAATTCTAGAACTTTATACATTCTAATTAAAATATTTCTAAGTCCTCTAAATTTTCTTAGTTTAAAATTACAATTTTTAAAATTTACTTACAAGCCTTTTCGTAACTTTTGACTTATATTAACTTCATCTCCGAAAGTTAAATAATTTATTAATATCATAATTAATATAATTACGAACAAAATAAGACTTCTAATTATTATAAGCTTAGTTTCAGGGCCTTAGATTTTATTATTTTCTTACAAAAGATGTTATACTCCTAAAGTTTATTTTTCATATCTCCAACTAATTTAAATTATTAAATCTTGAACTTTTAATATTAAACAGAACTATTAACATGTTGAAAAACTATTTATCTTTTCAATCCTAATTTAAAAGATTGATTAATTTAACTTTATTAAATCAACTTATCCTCATGTTCAATAATTAATGAGTGATCTACTGGTAAATTTACTTAATTTGAATTGTTAAATAAATTTTCTAAACTAAACTTTATAATTGATTTAACAAACTTCTATATGAATATGAAGAATTCTAGTGTTTATCAATTACATCTAATTTTTTAAATAAAACTAGATTTTTAATATTCGAAACTCCGAATCCTCTAAGATTTTAATATTTATGTCATAAACATCAAATTTAACATATTATTCATTTTTTTTTCATTCTATGCATCTAAGATGAGAAATAAATTATTTAACTATCTAGAAATAAGAAAAATCAAAATTTAAAATATTATACCTTTTAAAGCGTCCTTCGTCGCACAAACGATGCAACGGTGAAAAATCCTTTGATGAAAATTTGATTTCAGCTTCCTGTTCTTGGATTTCACAAACATCTCAAATCTGAAAACCATACGCACTTCATCTTCTAAAAAAAAAACGCACTAGCGATAGTAACACTACTTCGACATTTTGTTGGTCTTAGAATACAACAACAATAGTAGCAGATTGCCTTCTTCTTCGTTTCCTTTCTTCTTCACGCCCAATCTTATACACACTAGCAGCAGTAACCTTATTCACGAACCCAGCAACTCACGGTTTGCATCTTCTCATGGCAGTCATCTCATCCCCATCTTCACGGTCAATTAGCAACAGAACATGCACACCATTTCTGTTCCAAATCACGTTCTCTGTTTTGAGAAACACGAAATAGACAAATGAACCAAAACAGCTGCTACGTTCCTCTGTTTTATGCTATATTGTTCTGTTCTTAACGCCTCAAAACCCAAAAGACTAGCAGCTGTGCTCTTATTTTAATGCTTAAACGTTAATCCCAAAACACAACCCAGATTTTTGAATTGAATATTACTCAACAACACTCCTCTGCTTCATGGTTCACGACCAACAATACACAACCTCAAACGGTCCGAGAACCACAGTTTTCTGATTTTTCTGGTTCTCATTGAGCTTCCCAAAACAGAGCACTAACAGATTCTGTTCTTCTCGGTCCGTGATTCACGCTAGCACCTCTTCTTCTTCTTCTTTGTCCAAATGCAGCAACAACCGATCGAAACCATCATCTTCTTCTTTGAGTGGTATGTAGGTGCGTCTTCTTCACTCACAGACTACACTAATTGCCCATCGTTCCTGATTCAAACCAGAAAATCCAAATGTGAAACTTTTTTTTCCCCCTTGTTTCAGTCCGCCCTAACCAAAATCGTGACAGCCCTGGAATGCCAAAATCGCCTTCTTTACCTTCACGGACCAGCAGCTATAGCAACAAGCACAGCCACTGATTTACCTCCTCTTCGTGCGGACATAGCAGCATCCACATACACTCTGTTTCTTCGTTCTTCACTGACCAAAATTGCCCCATCTAGATCGCGATTTCCCCTTTTTCTATTCACACATCAGAGCAACATCGAAATCTAATTTGTTTTTTCTTTTCATCGTATTGTTCTTCATCCCACATAACAGCTTCTAATTTCATCGTTCCCCTCTATTCGTTCGTCTTCCCTTCACAGACCGTCAGCAGCAACAATTCTTCATTTTTTTTTTCCTTCTTCTTTGCTTTCCTTGCTTCCTCTTCCCCAGTTCATCTGACTGCAGCAACCAGTCGTTGCAGTTGGTTGCTCTCTGTTCTTCTTCTCCTCACTTCTCTGTTCCTCCTCTTCACGCAGCGGCAGCTGCCAGACCAGCAGCTTCATGCTGGGCTCCTCCTCCTCTGTTTGTGACTCCCAGCCGGCAACACAGCATCGTGGCTCTGCAACAACGGTTCGGAGCAGCAGCAGCCTGCAACAGTAACAGAGCATCCTGCTCTGTTTTTGTTCCTCCCTCTATTCGTCACACCACACCACCATCAGCTCCTTCTTCATTCCATTATGTTATCGCAACAACAACCCCGAGCAGCAGTAGCCTCCAACTTCTCCTTCTTCCTTGCTGGCCGGCTACCTCTTTTAAACATCATCGTCCATCAGAAAATTTCTCTCATTCGCCGCCGCGAAACTTCCTACCCTAAACTGCTAGGTTCATCTCCTCACCGACCAAGTCCGAGCAACCAGAAATTTCTGGTTCTTCTCTCCGTTTCCTGACTTCGTCGTTGCCTCTCTCTTTTTTTTTTTTTCTTCTTCTGCCTATATTCAAAATTTCGATTTTATTTACTTATAGTTTTATTAATTTGTTAATCACTTAATATATTAAACTTTATACTATAAAGTTATATGCACATGTTACTAGTGAAATTCTCTTCTTCCTTTTAATGCTTCTATTATATGCGTTAATTATTATTATTATTATTATCATTATTGTTATTATTTTTATTTTTTTTCTATGAATCATATTTTTATTTATATTGACTCGCGACGTGGCATGCTTGCAAAGTTCCGAGGTGTTACAAATAACTAAGCTATGATACAACTTTTAGTATTAGAATAATCATCTTTTTGTCAGCAAGCTACAGTCTTAGCTCTCATACCACCTTTTAAACTCACCACCTCCCTGTCCTGGGTCTTACTATGTCGTTATGGCGACGCTCTGGTGCATTATCATCAAGGATGCATTTCAATAAGTTCCTTGGGCCACCCGAAGGGAGATGACACATGTCACATTATTTCTTTCTTTCTGTGCTCGAGCGACAGGAAACATTCTATTTCTCTCTTGTGTACCGCATGTGAGTGTAAACTTTAGGGTTTTGGGTGTTGTCCACTTTTTATGTAATACCCCAACCCCCGTATCTTTAAGTAGTGTACATGACCACCGTTCTCTTGACAGTGAACTTAACAAAACGGCGGGTCAGGCCAGTACTACATTACAAGTGACACACACTTATTCTTTTCTTTCTCAATATCTCATGCCTTTGTATATAATTCAAGAATATAAAATTTTCAATAAAATCAAGGCAAATTAAAAGAAATAAAGAAATTCAAACTATTTTATTCATAATAGAAATTGAAAGCACTAAGCTCTTTAAAAAGAACTAATAGTTACAACGGAAGACTTCAAAATACTTTTCAGTAGAAAAGTATAAAAACTTTGGACAACATGCCCTAAAAATTCTAAAAAATTATAATACTGTAGAAACTTTCTAAGGACTATCTATATTCAACTGCTCCATGGGTTCATTTTCCTAAAAAATAAGAAAGGAAGGAGTGAGCACATAACCCAGTGGATCCTTTTTGAACAACCATCTTTCATATTCAAACTCATAACATAATCATAATTCAAACACTTACAATCATTAGGCGTTTCAAACAACAATTTGTTCAAGTCGAGTCTCAGACCAAAAAGGCCTTTAATCCCTTGATGTTCTTAACTAAGTAAATGGGGCCCACTAAGCATCAACCCGTTACTGGCATATGTCAGCATCAACCCGTTACACATGGTGACCCACCAGTGGTACACGACCCTCAAGTACTTAGGTTTGAAAACTATATGACCTAACTCATATGAAGAGAACATCTATAGTGTCGCCTTGACCACTATGATGGTACGTGGTTATTATCACCATCGTCTTTAATTAATTATCATATCATGATCTCATAAAGTAAACTTCAGAATATGAAATCAAACTAAAATTCAGAATATACATAGTCAATTCATGATACACTCATGAAACATGCATCATACTTTAATTTAAAAGCCTAAGCATGATACTAACATGGCATGGATGATATGATTGCTTAAACATGAATCAAAACTGAAATACTGAAATAAACATGTAAAATTCTAGAACTGAAGTTGAAAATCTTTGAATTCAATGAAAAATACATAAACAATGAGCATGTCATGAATTTAAATAGGAACAGAAGGGTGTTCTAGAAATTACTTCCACCTTGTGACGCTTTCTTCTAAAATTTCGGCAGCAATTCCCCCCCACGTACTAGTGCCAATGAAGATCGCCCAACTTAATTCCCCATTTCGAGAGAAGAACTTCTTACACACACAAAAAGGGAAGATGGGAAGGGATGCCAAGAAGAAGGCTTAGAAAATAAGATGTAATTTCAACTCTTATCTTTGGAATGAAAAAATTAAGAGCCTAGGGGGTTTATATGGGTTTTCAAAGGGAGAAAAATAGAAAGTTTTGATTTCTTCTTTGAATAAAACACCCTAATTCTCCTTAATTTCGTACTTTCTAAATTTTGGAACAAAATGAGTATTTTTCAGATTTTAGAAATAATTTTCGAATTTAGATACCTATTTTTCAGATTTTTTTTGGATTTTTCGTGATTTTTCGGTAATTTTAGTAATTTCATTTCGGATCCTTTAATCTCGGCCGTTGGACTAATCTCGGATCCATCAACGAAAATTGGAGTCTTCGATCTGGACTGTTGGATTTTCCTCGAGGGCATCAATAGTTTGCGATCTATCCAAAAACGTCTTTGATCGGATCGTCAAATGATCCTCGGGCGCAACACGCTTCGCGATTAACTAACACGGCTTTGATTTGGACCGTCAAATGATCCTCGATCACGGTGTGCAGATCTTAGTTCGCGATCAACGAATTCGCTTTTGGTCGCACGATCATGCTCGAGTGCAGTGTGCGGATCTCTGGCCGTTGGATTTTGATGATCTGGTGCACCCGAGCGTTTGGTTTGGTTTTAATCCCGTTCGTTGGATTTTGGCAGATCAATCATAGGCCGTTGGATGTATTTTAAGTTTATTTTTTTTTATTTTTAAGTCGAATTTTTTGCTTTCTTTTCGGATTTTGGCCAAATCTCAATCTTAATTGACTTTTTAATCTTGTTTTCATCAAAAATTGCACATATCCTTGTATTTTTTGCTATGATATCCCATTATATACATTACATTCATATATTTTTTTTCTCAAAAATCCATTAAATTGATTCTTATTCCTTATTTGGGTAAATTGGGACTTACCACAATTTTCATCCGTCAATTCTATATAATTTTCTAAATAAAAATTCAAATTTCATATGAATTTTTCGAGATGTTACATTCTAATTCCCTTCATTGAGCAAGGATTCAGAATTCCTATTGTAGGACCGCTCAAGGTAAGGAGGACCTCGGACCTCATCCAACCCTATCAACGACTGTGATCTTCCAATTGAGGATCACGATTTTGCGATTTGGTTATCACAGGACTGCAGTCCCCAATTGGGAAACTGCGATCGTAACACCCCGGCTCCTGATTCTTGCGGGTCCCCTCAGGCTGCGCTCGGAGAAGGCGCTTCCACTCGATTGGGGAAGTCGTTGCCGCATCGTCTATCTAGTGCCAGAGCGCTACTAAATTTAATCCCACATCCTATTTCTTTCTTTCTATCTCTTTCTATCCTTCAGGTAATAACAAAATCAATTAAAAATAGACATGGATTTTTTTTTTTGAAATGAATTTCTAAGTAAATAAAATGATCAGTAAAATTTCAACTGAAAACAGGAGCATCAAATTAACAATTTGCAAAATTTCTACAATGCATCAAAAACCCTCTGTCTCATATAAAGGATTAGTCTAAAAATAAAGGGACACATGCCCTGTTTATTTAAGTACAAAAATGAAATGCGCAAAAAGTAATAACAACCTACCTAGTGAGGTTTCATCAAAAGTCGGAGTTACTTAAGGATAATCAACTCGCACTGTGTCAACTGTTACTTGAAATAGAAAAGTAGGATGAGCTTGAAAGCCCAATGGATCGTACCGCACATTACTAGCATTATTCAGACCAAAATACCAAACATTCAAACACTTTTATTACATTAGGGAGTTTCAAACACTTTTATTACATTAGGGCGTTTCAAACACTTTATTATTTTTTGTTGAAGTTAAAATCGAAGGTTTGTGACCTCGGTGTCCCCCTCATGTGTAACACCCCGCCTTCCAAGTCCCATCTTCCACGTCATCTGACGGTTTAATTCTCTTTGATCAAAAATCTTGGGATGCCCGAGAGACGGGCCCGTGTTACATTTTCTTCTTCTTAGACCCCAAATGCAATAAGGTTCCTGTGTACATTAGTCTATGTACAAAATGACATCATGGTAAATAAAATTCTTCATTTATTCATTCGACAAATTTCGAGTACAATAATCCATTACAGCAAAAAAAGAATTCAAAGTTGAAAACACATGATTTCACTTGGGCCGATGTGCCCTACATTGAAATAAATAAAAACTTTCAATAGGTAAATCTCTTCGCAAGCTGATTAATTTCCTGCTGTGAAAAATAGGGGGGTGAGCTAAAAAGCCCAGTGAATCATTCCATCTATTTAATCCATTATTCCAACCAGACAATGCAAGCAAATCAAACACTTTCAGAGATTAATTCGATTCAACCAATATATTAATTCAGTCATATTTTAGACCGAACGGGAATACCCTCTGTGCTTCAGATGTAGGGAGAGAGATCAATTCTGAAACTCAAATCCATTTTCAGTGGGATCATTATTGAAACCCGTTCCATGCTAGTGTCAGTATTGACAGCCAGTTCCAATTCTACATGGAACACAGAAAGTCTCCCATATCGGCACGTGGTTGAAATCTTATTTAATCTGATTTTTGTGTGCAAGAGCATAGTAAATAAATATTTTAACAGTAATTAAACATTCCAATAGTATAACATGATAAACCAACAGAAGCACAGATTTTCGATTTCTGATGTAGAAGATCATACAAGACGCAACTACAGAGCATACTCTCTTGGTTATGCAACATGATAATTGAATGACATAAATGTAAAGAGCTAAAATAAAAGCAAAAACAAATCAAGCTAACCAAACAAGCAAGCATCATCTAAATCAAAATAATAAATTAAAAGAAAGGAAAAAAATTCACCTCGAGATCGCTTCCTAAATTATTTGTAACACTTCGTGGGTACTACTTCGCGAACTATTTAGAATAGCTCAAGCAAAGAAGAACTAGAACTAAGGTTGCCAAGAAGGAGGCAAAGAGAGAGAGAGTAAGAGGAATTTTCAACTTTTATCTTTGGGATGAATGAAATGGATGGAGTAGGGGGGTTTATATCGGGCCCTCTTTCAAATAGTGTCTCTATCATTCCAATGTAGGATTATTCCTTCCTACACATGCCCACTTTAACATCTCAACAAATAAAATATTTCATTCATGAATGCCTTTCTTTTACACATTACTTCTCTATGTATATTACTGTCATACTAAACGAAATATTATTTTCATGAGCGCATCTAATTAATACTTTATACACATACTTTTTTACATTAATATCATACTAGAAATATTATTTTCTTATTCAAATAGAGAAGCATATATTTACCCAATAATTCTATATATCTATTATTAATCAATGTATATTCCTTTATACTTCAATGCTAACTGATTAATTTCATACCCATCACAAATATATATATATATA
>JAJIYU010010013.1:0-16563 GCA_030144865.1 Tinospora cordifolia | reverse complement strand
TATATATATATATATATATATATATATATATATATATATATATATATATATAGATATATATATATATATATATATATGTATATATTACTATATATTACCATATATATATTTTACTATATATTACTATAAATTAATAACCTTACTATATGCTTAGCATTAATATATTAATACATATATCAATCATAATTAATTAATATATACATGTGGTTATATTCTACACTAATTAATTAATCAATTCAAAACAATATGTCAAATATATATATGTACCAATTAACATATAACAATATAATGTCACATATATAGGCACCAATTAATATATATATATATATATACATGTGTCCATACCAATTAATCAATTAAATTGTATACGCATACACATATATACAAAAATAATCGGGGTATTACAGATATTCTTGAAAATTTAAATAAAAATTTGGAATGATATATTTGTTAAAATTTGTAAAACAATTTTGCTCAAAAATTGTAAAACAAATAATTTAACAATATTTATTTATAGCTTGATAACTATCAAAATAATGTTTAATTATAAATGTAGAGAACTAGCATATAGATAATATTTGGCACATGTAATAAATAATAAAAAATGGGCATGATATATGTTAAAAATAGTTTATTCTTATAAAAATAAATCTATAATAAATAGATTATTTTCTAATATGATATAATAATAATAAACATAATAATTTTAAATTGATATGTTTTAATGTTATAATAATTAAGATATATAAAAAGAGTGTATAAGTAATTAGTTTTCATCACCAATTATATGATATATTGTATTAATTAAATTCTTAAAATATATTTTTATGCATACATTTATACTAATATGATATACTTATAAAGGTATAATTAAATTATATAATAATTATTTTATTTTATTTATGTTATCCATAATTAATAAATTTCTTCCATATATACTAAAATCCCCCTTCTTCCCCTTGTTTTAGTTCCATGTCATTCGTTAGTTTATAGGCGCATAGAGATGGAAATTTCTCTCATGAAAAGTTTGCAATTGTTTTCATCTTTTTGTAGTCCCACATTGCTTATGAAGAGGAAGAAGTTGAGCTTTTTTCTTATAAAAAGATCTTTCATATTTTACTTTTTCCCAACATTTGCACTTGAGCTCTATTAGTGGACCATAAGTGTTGGGAGTCCTTAATGAGGAAATCCAAAATGAAAAATTATTTTAGTATGTTCTAATCTTGGAGCATGATGTTGGGAGTCCTTAATAATGAAACCAATGATAATTAAAATATTTTATTCAGGTTAAGAGTTTAGATATGGAAGTAGTTTAGATATAAATTTGATAGAGATTAGAATAAATTAAAAGTTTAGCATATAGATCAGAGAGTACTTTAGAATGTATAAGATTTTAGAATATTAGGTTATAATATATATATATATATATATATTGCATTGGTAGGATCACTTACACCGCAGTTTTTGGTCCTTTTATTTTTGTCACATTAAAGTTACATGCGGAAAAGCACGCCTGTTCTACCTTAAATACCATATATGTTGACAGTCAAGAACTAGGATGTTACTTTTCTCATATGCGAATCATTTTAAACACCTTCTGGACACGCCAAAACTCATATGAAACATCTATCGAATTCTTGGACTTACCCAAAATATCTCATGGAAAGTAAAGAGATAATAAACAATTAAATCATTAAATTCAAATCTTAATTTGATAATGTCTGAAATAAAATTCTCAAATAGGAGTTTCTAAAACATGACCTATGTGGCCAAAAACTAACTTACAAAGAAAGTTCAACATCTGAATTATTCTAATAAGAGGAAATTATAGCAAATGTCAGATTTTTAAACTTAATAACATAAAATACACGACTTTTTATTTTATTATACCAATACCATATATTGTTAAATAATATCACAAATACCGGATTATATATTTTTATGCTATTAGGTTTGATGAAAGAAAAAGCTCAACGGTGCACTAGATCAGTGGTTTCGAAGGCTCTACGTTTTCTTCTTCTTCTTCTTCTCCCATCTCGTCTTCTTGGTTCTTCATAGCCAACGATTAGGAGACTGATGATCATCTCGTCTTCTTCCATGTGTTACACTTGCGGTGACGCTCTGGTGTTCCACCGAAGTCAACATGACTTGCTAGATCTCCCTGTAAGCAATTCCTCGGCCAATGTTTTTGCACCGCCTTCGTCTTCTGCGAGTAAGCAGCACTGCCCTGAGCCGTAGAAATGCCTCGTCTTCCTCCGGTAAGCAACATCGCCATGAATCTAACCCCGGTCTGAAAATCGCCATGAATCCAATCCAAATCCTGCCTGCTGCTTCTTTTTTCTTGGTGATTCAGATCTGCTACAATGTTCTCGGATCTGTGCCCTAGAGGAGGAATGGAAGAGCTACAGAACGAGAGTGAAGCTTCGATAGCGTCGGAAAGAGAGGAAGAGCCAATCATCGGTCCTAGTTCAGTACCGTGAGCTCAGCCTAAGCGCCCTCTACGATCATCGGTCCTGATCTGTGCTATCTGTTGCTGCCTCTGTTTGATCATTCTTGCTCTCGCTCAAGAGCATTCTGATCAATTTGTTCGATCGTTTTTGCTTTGATCAATCTGTGATATTCTAATGATTGGGATTGGTTTGAAAATATCGGTGCCTCTTATTATTCGCTAGTTACTTATGATGGTGTGATTTGCAGCATCGGTGGTGTGGGTGTTGATTCCATCAACAACAACAGAGGATTTCCTGCAAGCTTCAGCGAGGCAAAAAGGCATCGCCAACAAGGACGTGGCTAGTTGTTTCTGATTCAGGTAAATCTCACGTGGAAGAGGTTGGGATCTAGTCCATGATGAGGCAAATGGGATTTTCAGCATGTGATCTAAGGATTCTTGATCGGGAAACAAGCAAATAGAATAGCAAAATACCACAAAGCTGGCTCTAACAAGGAAACATAGATACGACGATGCATTCGGCTGAAATTGGAATAGGTTGTTGTGAGCAATCAGATTTTGAGGCGAAGAACAACCAGATTTTGAGGCAAGGAACAGCTGAAATTGGAATAGGTTATTGCGAGCAACCAGATTTTGAGGCAGAGCGTGGATCGTGGAAGGAAACCATAATGAAAGAAAAAAAATCGGGGAAAATTCTCGACTGGCGATAGTAGGGACGGAAAGTAAGCAAAGGGAATAGCGATCAACAAATTGATCTACGAACGGAAGAGGAACGAAAACAATAGGGCAGGGATTCAAGGACAGAAGAAGAAGCAAGCAAGGCGAAGGGAAAAAAAATAGCAATGAGCAAATTAGTGGTTGAGTGATGGGGAGTAACAACAGTGCAGCAGGGACATGGGCCGTGTGTGCCGGCCAGGAAAACCTAGAGAGAAGAAAAAAATAGTGTTATTTAGTATTCTTAATTTTTTAAATTGTATACTAATAATATATCAATGTTATACCAATATATATGTTTAGTATACTTAATTTTTTTTCATGGTATACGAATAGTATATCGACATTATATCAATATATATGTTCAGTATACCTAAGTTTTTATTGTAAACCAATATATTTGTTTAAGATAATTTTTTATCGTATACTAATAATATACTAACGTTATATTAAAATATATGTTTAGTATACCTAATTTTTTTATTGTATATCAACAGTATTGATGTTATACCAACATATATGTGCAGTATACTTAACTTTAGTATACATAATTTTTTATGGAATACCAACAGTATACTAACATTATACCAATGTTTTTTGTACTGTAGATCATTATTTATAAGTTATATGTTATATTAATATTCCAATAGTATATTAAAGTTATACTGACTGTATACCAACTTTTAGTATACTAAAAACATGGGATGTTATATTTGTTCAACCCAGTGTTCCATTAATAACAAATAGGCTTATAATTAAAAACATGGGATGTCATATTTGTTCAATTTAACCCAATAAAACTAACATCTGGCCTTATGGCCTTGTTTTAAATAACAACTCAATAAATAAAATAAAAGGAGATTCTCTGACTACTTGCTTAACTAAAGACAAGAATAAAATTATGATTAAGACAACCTCATTAAGGAAGTCTACCACTAATTGCACTCTATTTCGTTTCATTAATGACAATGCTCAACTATTGGGCACCTAAAAAATAAGAAACGAGGTGAGCTTAAAGAGCCCAGTGGATCATACCCAATACATATCAAGCATTATTAAAGTCAAAATACAGAATATGCAAACACTTATCAAACATTAGGCGTTTCAAGCAATTCAATTGTTTTTCAGTTGACATTCAGACCGAAATGACCGTCCTCGGTGTTCTCATCAAAACAACGAGCGCCCAACGCTAATGACAAGGAGGGGTCATGCCCATCATCCAATGTCTGGGAACTATGGTCTAACCCAGTGTTCCATTTCATTTATAATATTAATTTCATAATTTGAGAACACCCACAGTGATCAATTGTGACTCACTGAGCCGGTACATGGTTTAATTCTTAATTACAGTGATCTTAAAGTGTTTGACAAGATCAAGTTCTAACATGCTCAATGTCTTCTACTTTCCACACACAACCAAAAATATTGTGAAGACATAAATTCAATATGCGCACAATTATAACACATGTTATCCAACACATAAAACATATCACTTAACATATCATAGATGCATGAAATCAATCAATCATAATAATTACATAATCACACCCTAGCATGCTCCTAGGTATTCAATCAAATAAGCATACAATCATATTTCATATTTAAAACTAAAATAATATGAAAGAGCACGGTAATCATTTCCTCCTGTCAGTGCACTTCCTAGGCTCCTAGTCTTGTACACTGTCAACTCGAATGTCGTGACTTCTCAATCTAAAATATTTAAGGTAATTATTTTAAGTAATTGAACATCATATAATATTTTTAAACAATAAATTTACTAATTTCTTAACAAACATAACAAACAATGCACCATTCACCTTTTCAATGCATTTAGTGCGCACTGTTCCCCATGTTCGATACTTGGACTTAACTTACCCTTTTCTTCTAATTATGAACACTCGCTATCTAATTACTTTTAAAACCTTTTTAAAACCCTCTAAAGCCATTAAATATTCATCCATGACGAGCATGCATCATGTGCATGAAATGATTGTCGTTTTCATTACTTATACGCATATTTTTAAGATTTGATGTATATTAAAGTCTTACACCCCTTTCTAGCCTCTTAAGCATGTTTAATCATCAATTTCCAGCAAGCTACCTTGCTGGTCTTTTATTCATATATGCATTACACAACACCCTATTAGTGATCATGCTTAAACCATCTCTTAAACATGCATGTATCCTAATTATTTCATGCATACGGTTCTTATGGGTGTGTTATTTTATAACATTCCAATATTAACATTACATATAACTTAGATCCTCATTTTCCAACAATCTACTTGTTGATTTTTGACATCTAAATGTATGAAACTCTCACCAAATTTGCAATTACACTCAATTGTCACTTAAACATGCTAATACCCTAATTATATGATGCATACATGCCTTGTTTGTATGCTTTATCATCATGCCCTAAAAATTAGAATTTTGTGCATCTATATTCATGATTTTTCAGCAACCTTACTTGCTGGTTTTTCATCAAATAACACCTTATTAACATCACTTTACCATATATATCGTTAATCTCTACATGCATCATGCATAGTTACTAGTTTCATGAACATACACGCATATTTGATCATTTTTTCCATGTAGATGTTATTTCCTTTAACCTTTCATGTTTCCATAGACTTGTAACCCTCTATATCATAAGATTCATTGCTGGAAATCAAAAAGTAACCATAAGAAAGGAATAATATCGCTATACCTTACTAACATTGCCCGAAACGTCTCGTTGATGATGTATGCTTCAAAAGAGAGTTCTTGGCTCTTCTTTGGGCTGATTTACGTTTCTGTTTTGATGATGGAATTAGGGAAATATTTTAAAAATTTCTGATAGAAAGAATAATCACATCAAGGGGTGGAAAGAAGAAGAAAAGGAAAGGTAGAGAGGGTAGTGAAGATAGTGTAGGGTAGTACCTAGTAGAATGGATCTTTATTGCTTTATGCGTGCACTATCAACCTTTTGTGATGTTCTTCAATGGTTGGAACAAGGGGACGTCCAGCAAGAGAGGAGAATACCAAAATCAGCATCTAAAGATAAAAATAAGGGAAAAAAGGAAGAAAATAAGATGTTGTGTAGGAGTAATACCTTATGAATCGATGTGTGTGCTTTACTTTGATGCGATTTCTCTTTGATTGAGACTTGGAACTACTAAGATCTTGCAATGGAGGAGGAAGGTCGACTAGAGGAGAGGAAATAGGAGGGGAATCAATTTTTTTAAGTGGAAGGAATAGGGAAGATGCCACATTAATACAGGAAAAAGTTATGGACAAGATATGAGTAGGTGTTTGAGTTTACCTTGGACTCCTTGTTGTTATCTTAGTGGTATTTGATTTTGATCCAACTTTCTCACCCTCTAATCCTCATATGACGTGGAGATTGTGCAAATCCCGTTTTTGGATTTTATATGTATTTGGAGTCCCTTTTTGTATACAATTTCCAATACATACATTATACACTCCTTATACACTTAAATATACACACTTTATATCATTTTTCTACTAAATTTCTGATTTTATTTTATGGTTTGTGTACCAAAATTTAATTTATTAAATCTTTTATTAGTTAATAAAATTTAGATAATATTATTAATTAATTAATTAATTTTATTATTAACCAATATACACATGTATATATGTGTATATACATTATTTCTCATTGTATATATATATATATATGTATGTATGTATGTCTTTCTTTCACTTTTTTTTAATCTTCATCCCACTAAATTAAATGTATTTTATTTATTTATTTATTTTCTTAATTATTACAATCTACCCCCTTTAAATTAAATTTCGTCTTCAAAATTTGAAGTCGCTTACCTAAATCGTTCGCCACCCGCAACAATGCCGATCAGGTGTTCTTGGTGAATAGACTAGGATATTTGGTTCGCATTTCACTTTTTAATTCTCAGGTTGCTTCCTCGATGTCGTGATGCCTCCAAAGGACTTTGACTAATGAAATTTCTTTTGTCCTTAAGCTCTGTACTTTGTGATCCAATATACTAATTGCAGACTTCTCGTATGTGGCATCGTCTTGTACTCGTATCTCCTCCCAGTGGATGATATGAGAGGGGTCAGGCTTGTACTTTCTTAGCATTGATATGTGGAAGAAATTATGAACCGAAGACATCTGGTTAGGTAGATCAATTTCATATGCACATTCTCTAATTCACCTTGTGATCTCAAATGACCCAATAAATCTTGGTGATAATTTTTCCTTGTGTCCAAATCTTTTAATGCCCTTTTGAGGACTAACCCTCAGAAACACTCTATCACCCACTTGGAACTCTACTCTAGGCTATTGCTAATCTCTTTTGAATCAATTTGACTTGCTTGTTCATCTCTTCTATTAAGTCTAGTCCAGTAAGCACTCGATCTTCCAAATTTGCCTAGCATGATGGTAACCTACAAGGTCTACCATACAAAGCCTCATAGGGTGCCATTTGGATACTTGCTTGATAGCTATTATTGTCGACAAATTCAGCTAGATGCAAGTGTTTGCTCCAGTTGCTCTTGAAATCAAGAACACATGCTCTCAACATATCCTCCAAAATTTGTATTACTCTCTCTGATTGTCCATCTGTTTGCGGGTGAAAGGTTGTGTTCATTGTTAGTTTAGTACCCAACTGTTTTGCAAACTCTGCTAGAATTGAGATGTAAACCTCACATCCCTGTCTGATATTATAGTCTTGGGTACTCCGCGTAGTTTTACAATCTCCTTAACATAAAGTTCCCCCAATTTTCTAGTTGGATTTATGGATCTGATTAGTAGGAAGTGAGCTACCTTTGTGAGACGATCAACTATAACCCACATAGTGTCTTCCCCTTTCTGATTCTTAGGTAACCCGCTAGCAAAATCCATCGCAGTGTTGTCCCATTTCCACTCTGGTATAAGAAAAGGTTGGAGCAAACTTGTGGGTTTCTTGTGTTCAACTTTCACCCACTGACAAGTTAAACATTTAGAAACATATGTAGCCACGTCTTTCTTCATCCCTTTCCACCAATAAGTCTTGCGGAGGTTCTGGTACATTTTGTTACCTCCAAGATGCATAGAATATTTAGTCTAGTGTGCTTCATCCAATATCATTTGTCCACTCTACCTGCTCTTAGGTATACAAACTCTCAGCATGCCATTTGTATCAACTTTAAAACCACTATGTCTGCCTTGTTTTGTACCTTCAATAAGATCTAGAATCCACTTATCATGTTTCTGTTCTTCCTTGGTTTGTTCAAGTAGATCTGGCTGACACATCATAGTGAATAACACTACTTGATCCTCATATTTTCTAACACCCAAATTGTAACTCTCTATCAGTTGATACATTTGACCTTTTTCTTCTTCAATTTTACTATATTTTCTACTCAAGGCATCTGCTACAACATTTGCCTTTCTTAGATGGTAGTAAAGCTGAAAGTCATAATCTTTCAAGAATTTCATCCATCTTCTTTGTTTGATGTTCAACTCCTTTTGAGTGTATATGTATTTCAGACTTTTATGGTCCGAGTACAAGTCGAATCTCTCTCCATAAAGGTAATGTCTCCAAATCTTCAAGGCAAAAATAATAGCTGTTAGCTCTAAGTCATGAGTTGGATAGTCTGTTCATGTACCTTTAGTTATCGTGAGGCATAAGCGACAACCTTACCGTCCTACATTAGTACAGCACCCAAATCATTCCTTGATGCATCAGTATAGAGTGTATAAACCACTGCATGAGTTGGGGTAATAAGTATCGGGGTTGAAGTAAGTCTTTTCTTCAACTCTTAGAAAGTTGACTCACATCTATCATCCCAAATAAACTTGACTCCTTTTCGAGTTAGCTTTGTCATAGTATCTGCTAACCTAGAGAAGTCTTGGATGAATCGCCTGTAATATCTAACTAACCCTAAAAAACTTCGAATATCAGTTACTATCTTTGGTTGTTTCCAGTTCATGACCGCTTCTACTTTCTCCGGGTCAACAGATATGCCTTCTATACTACATGCCCAAGAAATTTCACCTTCTTCATCCAAAATTCACATTTACTAAATTTAGCATACAACTGATGGTTTCTAAGAGTCTCCAAAACAATCTTTAAGTGTCTCACATGAACTTTCTCTGATTTCGAATAAATCAAGATGTCATCCACAAAAACCACTACAAACTATCCAAGTAAGGACTGAAAACCCTGTTCATCAAATCCATAAAAGTCGTTGGTGCATTAGTCAGACCAAAAGGCATTACAGTGAACTCAACGTGATCATATCTGGTTCTAAATGATGCTTTTGAAATGTCTGACTCTCGAATACGCAACTGGTGATATCCTAACCTTAGATCAATCTTGGAGAAATATGTAGCTCCTCTTAATTGATCAAATAGATCATCAATTCTAGATAATGGATACCTATTCTTCACAGTAACATTATTTAGCTTCTTGTAATCAACACATAACTGCATACACCCATCATTCTTCTTCACAAATAATATTGGTGTACCCCAAGGTGATTTACTTGGATGAATGAAACCTTTTGCCCGAAGTTCATCTAATTGAGTCTTTAATTCCTTTAGTTCAACAGGGGCCATCCTATAAGATGGAATAGCTATAGGATCAGTTCTTGGATAAACTTCAATCTTGAGCTCTACTTCCCTTCGTGGTGGCAGTCCTGGCAAGTTATCTGGAAATACATCCGTGTAATCTCTCACTACCACAATGTCTTGTATCCCTGAATGAGTCTCTGACACATCTTTGTCCATCAGATTTTGAAAATCCTCCCCTTGGCTCATGCTGTATAACATTGCCGCCATGGGGTTTTTGGGTAGTCTCCAAATTTCACCACAGATCTTCACCAACTCGTCGGATGGTAAATTCAATGTGATTCTCCATTTCAGGCAGTCAATTAGAGCCCGATACTGTGTCAACCAGTCCATACCCAATATCACATCATAACCATGAAAAGGTAGTACTCTGAGATCTTCAATTAATAGTTTATCCCCAAATCTCAATTCACAAGTGCAAATCTTTTGGGAAGTTACTGTAGTCCCTATGGGAGTTGATTCATATAAAGGTTCTGGTGGTGTAGAAGTCACTAATTGTAATTTTTTAACTAAGTCTTATGAAACAAATGACTTAGTAGCACCTAAATCAAACAATACCTTCACAACAACATTAAATAGTAAGAATGTACCTTCAACGGCTGGTACTAGGTCCACCTGTCCATCTACCAAAGTGTACACACAAGCCTGATTTTGTCCTATGTTCTAATTCTGCCCAGTTTGCTACTGTTGTGGTTGTGGCTGTTGCTGGACACGACCCTCTTGATTCCTGTCCTGACCATGGTTCAGAATATGTGATGCTTTATTCCAACAATCCCTAGCAAAATGTCCCTTCTTACCACAGTGAAAACATGTTCCCTGCCTTTTCGCCAATTGTCTATCCACTCCAGCACGGTCCTGCTGTGTCTGTGGTCTTTGATTCTCCTAGGACTGATTCTGTTGTTGTTGAGGTCGACCACCATTATGCCTCTTCTAACCCCAATGGTAGTCTCTATTATTTTTCGGCCTCTTGTTCCTGTTCTTTTACCTCTGCTCGAGGTTGAGTTCTCTTTCAAATAGTAGTGCATTTTCCACAACTTCTCTATATATCTTCTAATCCATGGGCACCACTTCCTTTTAGATATCCATCTTCATACTCTCAGCAAAATGATTGGCCTTCATGTGTTCCTCTCTGATCAATTCAGGCGTAAACTTGCCTAATTCAGTGAACTTAGTCTCATACTCAGCTACTGTCATATCCCTCTGAGTTAGTTTAGTAAACTCTGATGCCATCTATGTCAGGGTAGCCCGTGGGAAGAATTTCTCATAAAATACTTCTTCAAACTCCTCCCAGTTCATCTGTCAAACATTGGTGTTCGGATTTGTTTTTAATATTCTCCACTAACTCCTAGCTGGTCCCTTAAGTTGATGGGTCGTCAGTGCAACTCTACGGGAGCCTGTCGCTCCCAACCCATCTAGATGTTCATCAAGCTCTTGGTACTAGTGACCAGCTGTCAGATGTACCATCAAACTGTGACTTTAACATTCTCCACCAACTCCTAGCTGGTCCCTTAAGTTGATGGGTCGCCAGTGCAACTCTACGGGAACCTGTCGCTCCCAACCCATCTAGATGTTCATCAAGCTCTTGGTACTAGTGACCAGCTGTCATGCTGTCAGATGTGCCATCAAACTGTGACAGGCGGAGTTTCTGAACACCATAAGCATTTGTCTCTACTCCTTATCCTCAACATCATCATGTGCCCTTTGACGAATTGGAACCTCAGGTAAGGGTGCTTGCTGCTGCACCTGGATCTGCACCTGGTGCTAAATCTGTATCTGCGATTGTGGCATCGCCTGTGGCTGCTAGGGCCTGCTCAATAACTCTTGTGGTGATCTCAGTCAACAACTAAGGAGTCAACGCAGTCCCCATCTGAGTCTCCATAATGTTAGCCCATGCCCCCTGTCCCTGCTGTTCGGTTTCGTCAGTAGTGGCAGCTCTTGTGACACTCCTCTTGTTTCTAGCCATTTTCTACAAACCAAATTTTTAATTTAGTCCTCATAATCTCAACCATCAATGTCCATGTAAACAACTTATCAACATCGATATAAATAAATAACATTTCATTCATTCTATATGAAACTTGAAGTCTTTACATGAATCTTAATAATGAAATATCAGAACTTTGTACCAAAGAAAATGGCTAGTTCCTATTACGTCTTTTCTATCATTACTCCCAAAAGTATTTATTTGTTACCCTCAGTGGACAGTTCTTTTTCAATCTTTTTGGCTCTGTCCATGATTTCTTGAGGTGACCATAAATCACATGGTGAAAGTTATTGTCTAATCTCAGACCTCAATCCACTATGGAAAGTTATAATATCTTGTGCCCAACTAAGTGTGATTCCCACTTGTTATTCTTCCTCGTTCATATCATCAATCTAACCACTCTTATTTCTAAGATTTTGTTGGTTATATCTTCAGTTAAAATCTGGATCATCACAATAACCCAATTGAAATTCTTTCTTGTTATGATTGTTGTTACTGTTGTTCCGACTTCTTTGTGATTCCATCTACACAATCAACATATTAACAACGTTAAGACATGTGTATCAATTGTGTTATCATGACTCTAGATGCATGTCTCTAGGTTCTCGTTTGTTCAGTGGCCTATTGGTTTATACTTCTAAGTCCATAGCAAGGTTATTTTGAAACCTCTAATGTTTTCTAGGTACAGGGTCTGGGTTTAGTAATAAAAATTTTCATGATCTACATATTTCAAAATTCAAATAAACATACCATGCAAGCAAAGCAATCATACATGTATTCATATAATGTCACGCTAGCATAAAGAAACTTCTGATCTTCCATCTATGCCTCCGAGTTCGAATGTCCTATAACACCCTTGCCCAGCAACATAGGCTTCTACTTAGAAATCTCACTACACCTATACAATTTTGCAAATGTCTCGATGACTTAGGTCTCCCATGCCCCACTATGCTCAACTGTCCCATACCAGCTAAGCATAAGGAAACAAGCTCCTCCAAAGTCACCAACCATTCACCAAACATGGTCTGTCAATTTCTAAGTTCAGAATTCCTCCATATCTTCAAATTTCTATGCGTCTCATACCACGTAGAAACCAAGGATATAGTATCCTTCTAATCTCGTGTCCTGACCAAACAAGTGTTTCGTTTCCACACATTTTTAATTTCTAACCTCTACCCTAAAAGTTTTTATTCGTGATCCACTTGCCTCATTGGAAAAATCGAAGTTTCCAACTGTAGTCTCTTTTCCTAGACCTATAAACTCAACATTACTACTGCATAGTTCCTCCATTGAACTAGCAGCCCATAATTTATACCTTAGACACTTGCCCAGTACTTTATAGCCTAGGCTTTGACCTTTGCCCAATATATCTACTAACTAAGCTCTGATACTACTTTTGGTATCAGAGAAACATTTAGCTTAGTACTCTACAGTATAAGTTCTCATCCTGTCAAATAACCTACTGACTGATCTCTAATACCACCTTTGTAACACCACGGCTCCCAAAACATTTACAATTTCTACATTGATCTCAAACTTAGAGATACATACACATAAGTGTTTATTTTTGTCACATGACATCGTCGAGAACCAAGATATTACTTATTTAAATCTCCTAGTCCCACTAGGTCACATCCCACAAAGTAAATAAATTAATAACAAAAAAGGTTTATAACTAAAAACATAAATGTCATATTTGTTCAATTTAACCCAATAACAAACAAACTAACATCTAGCCTTATGTTATGGCCTTGTTTTAAATAACAACTCAATAAATGAAATAAAGGGAGATTCTCTGACTACTTGCCTAACTAAAGACAATAATAAACTTATGACAAAGACAACCTCATCAAGGACATCTACCACTAATTACACTTTATTTCGTCTCATCAATGGCAATGTTCAACTATTGGGTACCTGAAAAATAAGAAATGCGGTGCGCTCAAAGAGCCCAGTGGATCATATGCAATACATCTCAAACATTATTAAAGTCAAAACACAGAATATGCAAACACTTATCAAACATTAGGCGTTTCAATCAATTTAATTATTTTTCAATTGACATTTAGACCGAAAGGACCATCCTCGGTGTTCTCATCAAAACAATGAGCGCCCAGCGCTAATGACAAGGAAGGTTCATGCCCATCATGCAATGTCAGGGAACTAGGGTCCAATCTAGTGTTCCATTTCAAATATAATATCAATTTCATAATTTGAGAACACCTACAGTGATCAATTGTGACTCACTGAGCCGGTACGTGGTTTAATTCTTGATTACAGTGATCTTAAAGTGTTTGACAAGATCATGTTTTATCATGCTCAATGTCTTCTACTTTCCACACATAACCAAAAATATTGTGAAGACATAAATTCAATATGCGCACAATTATAACACATGTTATCCAACACATAAAGCATATCACTCAACATATCATACATGCATGAAATCAATCAATCATAATTGTAACACCCACCGGAAATCCTACCGAGACTCTTACCCACGTTGTAGGGCCCACGTCATGGCGTGTCACTCACAAGGTACTGTCCCCTCCCCTTGGGGTTTTCCTCTGCCTCCGTGGAGATTCGAACCAAGGACCTGGGGCATAAGTACCTTGTTCATTCCTCATCCAAAAGCCCAAACCTCCATCGCTACCTCCTCTCGAATTTCGGGAACCCCAACCTCTTTCTCGAGCTGCTGCTGCTGAACAACTTTTTTCTAAACGAAAGGATAAAGGTAAACAAAAAATGATTATGACCATTGATACTCCATCACCTAATACCTTGGCTGACTTTCTCCACCATATCACCCACCTAGATACTGACGCACCTGCCAGTATCCATAGCCCTTCTTCTTCTTCTACTGAAGAAGCTTCATCCTGTTCTTCATCAGAATCCTCTGGTTCAGATAATATCTTGGTTGCTTCTCATACTGGTGAGTCTAGCCGAACGCATGAACCACATGTTGAACCCTATGATCCAGATGATATGCATCCCGAACCTGAATCAACGGCCCCCCCACCTGCTCCGCCTACCTCATCTCACTCCTCAGGCCACACTAAGTCCTCCAATGGTTTTCATACCTTTAACCTAGATAAGTTAGCATATGATGATTGGCCCCTTTTCTTTCATGATATGCTATCTTGGTGCTACTCCGAACAACTTAAGGGTCTCACTGATCGCCAAATCATTGAAAAGATGATCACCAAATTCTCAGGCAGTCTTCGTGAATGGTGGCGAGACATTAAAGAATACAGACAGATCCATTATACGAATCGCCCGTTTACTGAGTTGGTTGCCCAACTTTATACCTCTTTCATCGGACCTGTCGAACATGTCATTGAACGAGCTCGGGAACGTTTTCTCTCCACCAAGTGTTGTACTTTTTCAGAGAAAGATTTTCGCGAACATTATGTTAAAATGTCGCGTATCTTTTATCTCATCAATGGCTATGATGACAACAATCTTAAGGTGGTTTTCTTCTACTCGTTTCCTCGCCAGATTTCTCAAAAGGCTAAGACCCATATGCAGACTGCCAACAAGAAATTTGAAGATTGCACATTAGGCGAATTATTTGCTTTCATTCAGCTTGCCCGCCTGGACCTTTGCTCAGACACGCTATTCGTCCAACAACAACTTAAGATGGGCAATGATTTGCAAAAATCTTGCCTTTAGGATGATCCTACCATCTTTGGTAATTTCCATCCTTATGAACCTTGCTTATGTTTAAAAGGTTCCTCAGCCTTCCAAATTCCTCGGTCACATCAACCGAAAAAGCACAGGAAATGGCAAAAATGGATACACTGTTCCCCTCATAAAAGATCCAAATGGAAGTTCTTACGTCGAAAACAATTCCGTAAAAAATCTTCTAACTCAAGATGTTTTATTTGCAAAAAACCTAGCCATTTTGCAAAAAATTGTCCTCAGAAGACAAAAAAGCATGCAAAGCTTATTTCTCAAATCACGGAGCTTACAGACACGGAATTGTCTGATGTTGAATCTCTTTACTCATTGGATGATGAGTACTCTCCCGAAGCTCTGATGGCAATTTCTAAAACTCAAGCTCTGGTTCTTAACATAGAGCCCTCTGCAAATGCCATCTCCCAGTTGCCATATGCTAATGTACATGTATATTTATCTCCTTATCATAACCCGATCACTATGACAGCTCTTTTTGATACAGGTGCCACAATTACTATCATGCATCCGTCAATGCTCCCTTCTGACTGGTGGAAACCTTATCATAAGAATTTTAACACTGCAAGCTCTTCATCCTTGACAGTCACACTCATTAGTACGCCAGTCAAGATTCGTCTACACCCTCTTCTCACTGTCAAACACAGAATCTTGGGTGCCCCCAATTTATTCAAAGGTTTTATCATTGGATATGATATTATCAAGCAACTTAGACGAACGACTTGGACTCCTCAAGGATTGAGAACTCCTTTTGCATTTATCCCTTGGGTCTCTGTCCTCATTCCAGCTGTTCATGTTATTGATGATCACAGGGTTACTGCGCTTCGTAACAAGTTAGTCACGGATTGTTGTGCTAAAAATCATACTGATTTCATGCACAAATGTTCTTCCCCATTATGGCTTAATCCCGAGTTTTTTATAAAACTCCCCTTTAAGCTTAATGAAGACATCAATCCTACTAAAGCCACTCATCATGGGATGCCCCCTTCTCAGCTTACTTTGGCCATCCGAGAAACTGAACAATTGCTCTCCCAAGGACTTATTGAACCAACCACTTCTCCGTGGGCATGCGAGGCTTTTTATGTCAACAAACGAGCCGAACAAGTACGAGGTAAACTTCGTCTGGTCATAAATTATCAA